>WNGS01157616.1:34242-61242 GCA_020271785.1 Procambarus virginalis
GGTACCATGCCCAAACCTCCAGCACTTACCACAGAGCCTCGGAGAGGGAATATATTCCTGAACGGAGCATCTGACACCAGCAAGAATGACAGAGGGCGGAAGGGACCTACCATCAAGGTAACCTTCACAACCCTAAGGGGCAGACGGCGATGACCACGAGGGGGACGAGTAAATGTATCCACCTGGAGTACAGAATGACCCTGGGCCTCGAGGATATGCTTGATATCCTCGTGGCAGTCCTTGAGATCCCTAACACCAGTTCCAACATGGTGCGGGAGGAGAACAGTGCCAACACTGGCTATTAATCGAGTATTCTTCGAGACCCGAACAGGGGTTTCACCAAGGCAGGATAAGGCAGCCAAGCGGGTGGCCGCATTCTGAGAAGGAGCAGCAACGACACGGGTACCAAGACGAGTGGGGTTGAAGATGACAGAGGCATCCACGGAATCGACAAGATGCCTATGAAGAGAAAAATCATCAGGAGGAGTGGAATCCAAAGGTAGGAGGTCAAAGTACTTAAACCACGTATCAGGACCAAACAAAGCATGGAACGAAGTAGGATGGGAAGGGAGCATACGAGAGCGACCATGGCGGGGACGGCGATGAGAACCCTCAGAGAGAGACGGTTCGAAAGGTGCAGTAGTCACAAGAAGGGATGGAGCCGTGCAAGGGGACGAGACAGTCACCACAGCAGGCTTGAGGCTCGACCCAACCACAGAGGAGGGAGGGGAGCAGGGAGGAAGAGTCCGATTTGGGCCTAAACCGGGTTCTGTAGCGGGGGCTACAGATCCCGGTCTTCCAGGACGGTTCGACTCAGGGGCCTGGTCGCCCACCCCATGAGCCTGGGTAAGAGAAGTCAAGTCGTTATCCATACAGCAAACCAAACAAAAGAGATCGGACCTGGAACAAAGGGATACCACCTACCAGGGCAGCCAGGGAAGCCGAGCGCAGGCCAGTGCAGGAAGGATGTGTCGTCCCCAGCGGTGCTCCCCCTTTTCAACAGGGGAGTCCTACTACTTCGTTCATTCTCCCACACTGGTGCTAAGACCCAGTCCCCTTATCGCCCCAGCCTGGACACCCAACCATCCACTCAGGGCGGCCTCTCACAGGCGACCGCTCCAGCGGGTGGTCCGATGGCTCACAAGGCCCCTACATGGTGCCCTTCAGCATGTACACCACCCAAAGAGGGGGCACAGGCAACCCACACGGTCCCAGGGAGGTGTACGTGAGCCCCTCACCACGGCAAGGAGGCACCACGGAGGGGTCGATCGGGTAAACAAGGATAAGTGAAAGGGAAGGTACTCCGGTGGATAGAGGAGTACCTAAGCAACAGGAGACAACGAGTCTGTGTGAGGGGTGAGGTCTCAGATTGGCGAGACGTTACAAGTGGAGTCCCGCAGGGGTCAGTCCTTGGACCTATACTGTTTCTGGTATATGTAAATGATCTCCCAGAGGGTATAGATTCGTTCCTCTCAATGTTTGCCGACGATGCAAAAATTATGAGGAGGATTGAAACAGAGGATGATAGTAGGAGGCTACAAGATGACCTAGACAGACTGAGTGAATGGTCCAACAAATGGCTGTTGAAGTTCAACCCAAGTAAATGCAAAGTAATGAAACTAGGCAGTGGAAACAGGAGGCCAGACACAGGATACAGAATAGGAGATGAAGTACTTAATGAAACAGACAGAGAGAAAGATCTAGGAGTTGATATCATACCAAACCTGTCTCCTGAAGCTCACATAAAGAGAATAACGTCTGCGGCATATGCAAGGCTGGCTAACATCAGAACGGCGTTCAGGAACCTGTGTAAGGAATCATTCAGAATCTTGTACACAACATATGTAAGACCAATCCTGGAGTATGTGGCCCCAGCATGGAGCCCGTACCTTGTCAAGCACAAGACGAAGCTGGAAAAAGTCTAAAGGTATGCTACTAGACTAGTCCCAGAACTAAGAGGCATGAGTTATGAGGAAAGGCTGCGGTAAATGTACCTTACGACACTGGAAGACAGAAGAGTAAGGGGAGACATGATCACAACCTACAAAATCCTCAGGGGAATCGACCGGGTAAACAAGGATGAACTATTCAACACTGGAGGGACGCGAACAAGGGGACACAAGTGGAAGCTGAGTACCCAAATGAGCCACAGAGACATTAGAAAGAACTTTTTCAGTGTCAGAGTAGTTAGTAAATGGAATGCACTAGGAAGTGATGTGGTGGAGGCTGACTCCATACACAGTTTCAAATGTAGATATGATAGAGCCCAGTAGGCTCTGGAATCTGTACACCAGTTGATTGACGGTTGAGAGGCGGGACCAAAGAGCCAAAGCTCAACCCCCGCAAGCACAATTAGGTGAGTACACGACCTGCAGCATCACGGTCCTCACCATACTGGTCCACACCACCAGTATCACGGTCCTCACCATACCAGGTCCACACCACCAGCATCATGGTCCTCTCCATACCAGGTCCACACCACCACCAGCATCATGGTCCTCACCATACCAGGTCCACACCACCAGCATCACGGTCCTCACCATACCTGGTCCACACCACCAGCATCACGGTCCTCACCATACCAGGTCCACACCACCAGCATCACGGTCCTCACCACACCAGGTCCACACCACCAGTATCATGGTCCTCACCATACCAGGTCCACACCACCAGCATCATGGTCCTCACCATACCAGGTCCACACCACCAGCATCATGGTCCTCACTATACCAGGTCCACACCACCAGCATCACGGTCCTCACCATACCAGGTCCACACCACCAGCATCATGGTCCTCACCATACCAGGTCCACACCACCAGCATCATGGTCCTCACCATACCAGGTCCACACCACCAGCATCACGGTCCTCACCACACCAGGTCCACACCACCAGCATCACTGTCCTCACCATACCAGGTCCACACCACCAGCATCACGGTCCTCACCATACCAGGTCCACACCACCAGCATCATGGTCCTCACCATACCAGGTCCACACCACCACCAGCATCATGGTCCTCACCATACCTGGTCCACACCACCAGCATCACGGTCCTCACCATACCAGGTCCACACCACCACCAGCATCATGGTCCTCACCATACCTGGTCCACACCTCCAGCATCATGGTCCTCACCATACCAGGTCTACACCACCAGCATCACGGTCCTCACCATACCTGGTCCACACCTCCAGCATCATGGTCCTCACCATACCAGGTCCACACCACCAGCATCACGGTCCTCACCATACCTGGTCCACACCACCAGCATCATGGTCCTCACTATACCAGGTCCACACCACCAGCATCACGGTCCTCACCATACCTGGTCCACACCACCAGCATCATGGTCCTCACCATACCAGGTCCACACCACCAGCATCACGGTCCTCACCATACCAGGTCCACACCACCACCAGCATCATGGTCCTCACCATACCAGGTCCACACCACCACCAGCATCATGGTCCTCACCATACCAGGTCCACACCACCACCAGCATCATGGTCCTCACCATACCAGGTCCACACCACCAACATCACGGTCCTCACCATACCAGGTCCACACCACCAGCATCATGGTCCTCACCATACCAGGTCCACACCACCACCAACATCATGGTCCTCACCATACCAGGTCCACACCACCACCAGCATCACGGTCCTCACCATACCAGGTCCACACCACCAGCATCATGGTCCTCACCATACCAGGTCCACACCACCAACATCATGGTCCTCACCATACCAGGTCTACACACAACAAACACAAACGTTGCTACAACCTCCACTAATGTTACCGAAGGGGTGCGGGAAAGAAATGCTTCAAGTATGGGTCAACAGGCGTATGATCAACCTTTAATCCAAGATTGTTAAAAGTATTTCTTTATATAATTTGGCAAATGCTATCTTTTCTAACATTAGTTTCTCCTTTATATGTTACAAAATAATTTTTTCATGTTTAAACGTCAAATTCAAGTACATTACAGATATAAATTTTGAATGTTGTTTCATAGCTGTAGGAAACAATCATAACAAATTTAGTTACTCGAAGATATATTATATTATTTTTTGCAGGTGATGAGTCACAATGACGTGGCTGAAGTATGTTGACCAGACCACACACTAAAAGGTGAAGGGACGACAACGTCACAATCGACTTGAGAATGGTCCAGGACGGACCGAAACGTCGTCGTCCTTTCACCTTCTTATGTGTGGTCTTGTCAACATATATTATTATTTCTTTTGATGTAGATTATTGGCTTATATATCACGATTTGTTCCCTTTATATATTAAAACTGTTTTTTCCTATTCATTTATTAATTTTTAAGTCATTTTGCAACATACATTAAAATTAAGTATAAATGTTGTGTCTGAGTTGAATGAAAGGTGTACAAAATATTTACTTTGGTGTACAAAGGTGTACAAAACATTTATAAAAATAATAATAACACTATTTGCTAACTTATGTATTAATAATAATATATAAGCACCAATGGGTGAGTACAACTACATGACTGCAACTAGGCGAGTACAAGTAGGTGAGTAGAACTAGGTTAATAAAACTATATGAGTGTAACTAAGGGAGAACAGCTAGGTGAACACAACTACATGACTACAACTAGTCGGAGTACATGTTGGTCAGTACAACTTGAGCACAACTAGGTGAATACATGTGGGTGAGTATAAGTACACAAGCTATGGCGGAGTAATTGCAAGTAGGTGAAAACCACTAGAGAAGTAAACGTAGGTGAAAACAACTAGCTTAGTTCAACTAGGTGAGTACTTCAAGTGAAGTAGAGTAGTATTGTTAGGTGAGTACAGTTAGGTNTGTTGCTGGCTCTATCTCTTTCTACAAATGCGTTACAACGGCCATTGTGACATATTGAATTGCTGATGACTGGGGCTCTAAATCCAGACCCAAGATGATTCCGGTTCTGGTTACAAACTTAGGTCCGTGCACTTGCCGGTGCACTTGCAAAGTGCACCGGCCGCCACAGGCATATAAAACCAGTGGAAGTTTAGTCTGGTGAAACCATCCCCTCACACTCACTATACCAGGTCTACACCACCAGCATCATGGTCCTCACCATACCTGGTCCACACCACCACCAGCACCATGGTCCTCACCATACCAGGTCTACACCACCAGCATCATGGTCCTCACCATACCAGGTCTACACCACCAGCATCATGGTCCTCACCATACCAGGTCCACACCACCAGCATCATGGTTCTCACCATACCTGGTCCACACCACCAGCATCATGGTCCTCACCATACCTGGTCCACACCACCAGCATCATGGTCCTCACCATACCTGGTCCACACCACCACCAGCATCATGGTCCTCACCATACCAGGTCCACACCACCAGCATCATGGTCCTCACCATACCTGGTCCTCACCATACCAGGTCTACACCACCAGCATCATGGTCCTCACCATACCAGGTCCACACCACCAGCATCATGGTCCTCACCATACCAGGTCCACACCACCAGCATCATGGTCCTCACCATACCTGGTCCACACCACCACCAGCATCATGGTCCTCACCATACCAGGTCCACACCACCAGCATCATGGTCCTCACCATACCTGGTCCACACCACCACCAGCATCATGGTCCTCACCATACCAGGTCTACACCACCAGCATCATGGTCCTCACCATACCAGGTCCACACCACCAGCATCATGGTCCTCACCATACCAGGTCTACACCACCAGCATCATGGTCCTCACCATACCAAGTCCACACCACCACCAGCATCATGGTCCTCACCATACCAGGTCTACACCACCAGCATCATGGTCCTCACCATACCTGGTCCACACCACCACCAGCATCATGGTCCTCACCATACCAGGTCCACACCACCACCAGCATCATGGTCCTCACCATACCAGGTCTACACCACCAGCATCATGGTCCTCACCATACCAGGTCCACACCACCACCAGCATCATGGTCCTCACCATACCAGGTCTACACCACCACCAGCATCATGGTCCTCACCATACCAGGTCTACACCACCACCAGCATCATGGTCCTCACCATACCAGGTCTACACCACCACCAGCATCATGGTCCTCACCATACCAGGTCCACACCACCAGCATCATGGTCCTCACCATACCAGGTCTACACCACCAGCATCATGGTCCTCACCATTCCAGGTCCACACCACCACCAGCATCACGGTCCTCACCATACCTGGTCCACACCACCAGCATCATGGTCCTCACCATACCAGGTCCACACCACCACCAGCATCATGGTCCTCACTATACCAGGTCCACACCACCACCAGCATCATGGTCCTCACCATACTAGGTCCACACCACCACCAGCATCATGGTCCTCACCATACCTGGTCCACACCACCACCAGCATCATGGTCTTCACCATACCAGGTCCACACCACCAGCATCATGGTCCTCACCATACCAGGTCTACACCACCAGCATCATGGTCCTCACCATACCAGGTCTACACCACCAGCATCATTGTCCACACCATACCAGGTCCACACCACCAGCATCATGGTCCTCACTATACCTGGTCCACACCACCAGCATCATGGTCCTCACCATACCAGGTCTACACCACCAGCATCATGGTCCTCACCATACCAGGTCTACACCACCAGCATCATGGTCCTCACCATACCAGGTCTACACCACCAGCATCATTGTCCACACCATACCAGGTCCACACCACCAGCATCATGGTCCTCACTATACCTGGTCCACACCACCAGCATCATGGTCCTCACATACCAGGTCCACACCACCAGCATCATGGTTGTTGGAAATTTCCAACACTTATCATCCATTATTATATTATGATAAATTACCATTAACTTACTAATTGCAGTAGCTCTTAACACCACTAACCGTAGTGTTAATATAATTAATCTGAGCATATTGCTGATAATATTACTCCTGATAATGTAAATCAAGAGTTATTAATTGAAATTATTCAGTAACAGTTTTTATTCTGTTACGATCGAATGCTCTGGAGAAGTATAAATATTATCTCCATTTCTCGCTAGAGATCATTTATCGAGAATATTATAATTATTAATTCCCTATAATTTCAACCCAGTTCATATTATCGCATTTCATCCATAATTGCGCGGAAAAGAATAATTTGTGTTTAATAATTTCCGTGGTGAATGCGAGAGCGGGGAGAGGGAGGCGGCGACGCCATTATTACAACAACAAGGCACGCGCACGAGACAACGTGGAGAAGCACAAGGCTTTGCTGAGAATTCTTATCGACAAGAATTACGTTGATACTCAGTTAATAAGTGGAATTTACTCGCCTAAGTGTTCTCTAGTGCCTCAGCAGTGAATAAAGCGTCTACAATTACCACCAGGACCCGTAATTAAGTGTGCACAGCAGTGAACACTGAGTCCGGCAGACGCTCATTTCGGCAAACCTTAGTACTCGGTTACGCTCACAGGTTTTTCTTTCTATTTGATGCATCAAGTAGATAGTACCTTAGTGAGTAGTTTGTCGTTATGAAGAATGAATACCAACAATCAAACGTTAGTAATATTTATCACCCAGCTCAGTTTCATGAATATATGAACATAATTTGTAGCCTAGTCAATTGCTACTTTATATTTCTTGTATTACAGCGTGTATTTGAGACGCCAGCAAGATTCTCATCAATCGTGTTATTTACCTCGAGTTATTTCTCTATGGGGATTCCGTGACCACGAGGACGAATGATGAACTGGCGTTAGAAATCGTCTTACAGCTAAGACACATTTTTCTTATAAATTTATTCAATTTGATTATTGATTCTATAATTATTGCCAGATTTGGTAATTAATGTTTATTTTAACTGTGCTCAATATTTATGCTCAGTGATTAATGATGATTATGATCTTAAATGAATATAATTTGATTACCATATATTTGCATATATTGTAGTTAGATTTACCATATTATTAACCCCTAATGAACTAGTGACGAACCACACTGGTTCCTAGATATATATGAACTTCTAGAAATAACCCCCCAATGTTGATATTTGAGGCTTTGGCTTTAATTAATAATTACAGTCTTCATTATTTTCAAGTGAATATTCATTGAATGAGTTTCCATAGACACTGGTTCTCTGGTGTCATTCTAATGATCAATTTTATTTGTTTTCCCTCTTTTCTCAAAAGCGGGTGGTCCTTCGATTTATTTCAATACAATAATTAAATAATTTATTTTCTAAGTTCAAGCCCCAGATACCCAACATTTTGGTCTCTTCGAACCGGATACCAATTAATATTTAACTATATCGGTTCTCAAGCACCAAAACAACATTTTGGTCCTTTTCGAACCGGATACTAATCATTTAATATTAATCCATTTCGGTTCTCAGACCGAAACAACATTTTGGTCTTATCGAACTGGATACATACCAATTACCATTAAACTGTATCCGTTCTCAGAAACCAAAACAACATTTTGGTCTCTTAGAACTGGATACAATCCAAGAAATTCTTACAATTAGTCCTGTACTAATGAGTAGTACATACATTATACATTTTTGTGCTGACCCTAGCAAGGGTGGGATTCAACATTACAGTAACTCTGATTAGAGTGCTTCCATATCAATTATTTGTGTATTCATTATTTTTGTGTGTGGTTTTGAGTGTTGCTGTATGATCACCATTACATCTAATGGTGATAATGATGGGCTAGCCGGACGAAAGTTAATGGTGACATGCAGACACCACTCAAAATCTTTAGCTATATACTTGTTAGGTAGGGACATTTAACCTCAAAGTGAGGTAGAGTTTAATTTAGCCAGAACTCAGGCTATACTCAATATTAATTATCAACTAATGAACAAGTATCCCAGCTTCATTAGTAATATTCAATCAAGTCCTATGAAATTTGGACTTAAAGCTAACATGGCTACTCCTGAGCAATTAAGGAGAACCTATATTGGCCTCAAAGGCCATTTAACTAGACTAATTAATAAGTCTGATGATTGTCCAAGGCAACTCCCATTGATTACTATCTACTAAAATCATCAGTGAGAGTAGCTAATCTTAAGTTTGATCAAGTTAAATCAGCAAGTCAGTCTTATCTTAACTCACTGAATGCTACTGAAACTGATCTAGAGGAATTAGATCAAATTGTAGCAAATATTTCACAACACGAAGATGAGACTCAAGATAAATTTGATGTACTATCCAGTATAGTAAACCATCAATCCAATACAAATTCTACTATGTCTCAATCCAGTAATCAATTACCTGAGGTTCGTCTACCTACTTTAGACTTACCTACATTTGCAGGGCTGGATGAAGAAAATTGGGACACATTTTGGACTTCATTTGAAGTTCATATCCATAACAGGTCTTATCTTGACCCAATTTCTAAATTTTCATACCTGATTAGTCTTCTCAAAGGGGAAGCTAAAAAGGTTATAAATAACTTAGCTCTCACTGAGAGTAATTATGTGGAAGCTATAAAACTGCTGAAGTTGAATTATTGCAACCAGGAGTTAAGTATAGCTAACCTTTATTACCAATTGCTAGATCTGAATGCACCAAGTAACAGACCAGACTCACTTCAAAGCTTCAGGCTAGAAGCAGAGTCTCTAGTGAAGGCCTTAGGTACTAAAGTTGATGTACCAGCTTCAGAATGGTCAATCAAGTTACTTTTGCAGAGGAAATTACCTCAAATTATCTTAGCAGAAATATGTTCACATTATAAAACCGAGTTTCTCACTCTCGAGCAAATATTCGAGGGGCTGAGAATAACAGTTAACAGGTTGAAGACTCATGATAAGATTAAACCTGAGTCTAAATTACCTAACATTGACATCTCAGTCAANACCTGCCCCAACCCCTGCCAGCCCCCCACTAAGTACCCACCTAAGGCACCTTCCCCCCACCCACCCCCCTCCTCCCACTCACCCCCCTCCTCCCTCTCATCCCCCTCCTCCCACTCCCCCCCCCCCCAGGACCACCCTTCTCCCCCATCCCCCAAGCCCTCCCTTCTCCCACATGCCCTCCAGTCTCTCCCACCCACAAGCCCTCAGTTCTCCCCTGCCCCCCTAAGCCCCCCACTCTCCCCCACCCCACCTAAGCCTTCCCCTCTCCACCACTCCCCAATACCCTCCCCTCTTCCTCACCCACCTCAGCCTTCCCTTTCCCCCCAAGCCCTCCCCCCTTTACTGCCCACCCAAACCCCCCTTCTCCCCCATCCCCCAACCTTCGTCCTCTCACCCCCCTCAACCCTCCCCCTCTCACCCACCCCCCCAACCCTCCCTCTCTCACCCACCCCCCCTACCCTCCCCCTCTCACCCACCCACCCTTCCCTCCCCCTCCCCTCCACCCCCCCAAGCCCTTCCTCCTCCACCAGTCTCCCCGTACCAGATCCTCCAAGCTCCCGCTCACCCCAGACCCCACAGGTCCCCCCCAGAGGAGAAGCAGAAAAGAGTCAGTTTCAGGGTAATGTACTCGAACATAGATGGGATCACAAGCAAGACAAGTGAACTAAGGGAAAGAACACAAGAAGTGAACCCAGATGTAATCGGACTCACTGAGACAAAACTCTCTGGAATCATAACGAATGCTGTGTTTCCCCAGGAGTACACAGTAATAAGGAAAGAGAGGGAAGGTAGGGGAGGAGGCGGAGTGGCCCTACTCATGAGAAAGGAATGGAGTTTTAAGGAGATGGCTATCCCGGGCTGTGAGGGTTTCAGAGACTACATAGCAGGCACCATGACAATGGGAGGACCAAGGATAGTAGTAGCAGTAATATATAACCCTCCACCAAATGACAGAAGACCCAGTCAAGAGTATGAAAACAACAACATGGCAGTTAACACTATAATTGAGAGGGCAGCCTCTGCTGCCTGTAGAAATAGATCCCACCTGCTCATCATGGGGGACTTCAATCACGGAAGGATTGATTGGGAGAACAAGGAACCGCATGGCGGCGAGGATACGTGGAGAGCCAAACTACTGGAGGTGGTGACTAGAAACTTCTTAACCCAGCATGTCAGAGAACCCACAAGGATGAGAGGAAATGACGAACCAGCGAGACTCGACCTGGTCTTCACCCTGAACGACTCTGACATAAGAGAAATCGGTTTTGAGGCCCCAGTAGGGATGAGCGACCACAGTGTATTGGAGTTTGAATACCTGATTGAAGAAGGGTTATTGAACTCGAGGAGAGATACTGAAACCAAAAGGTTAGCATACCGAAAGGGAAACTATGAGGAGATAAGAAAATTCCTAACAGACATAGCATGGGAAACAGAGCTCAGGGAAAAGACGGCCCAAGATATGATGGACTACATCACGCAAAAGTGCAAGGAAGCAGCAAACAAGTTTGTCCCAGTCCAAAAGGAAAACAGTGAAATGAAGATGAGAAACCCATGGTTTAATCAGAGATGTAGGCTAGCTAAGCAACAAAGTAAAAGGGCATGGAGAAACTATAGGAATAACAGGACACTGGAGAGCAGAGAAAGATACCAGATTGCCAGGAATGAATATGTCAGGATGAGAAGAGAGGCGGAAAGACAATACGAAAACGACATCGCAAGCAAGGCAAAGACTCAGCCTAAATTGCTGCATAGCCACATCAGGAGAAAAACAACAGTAAAGGAACAGGTTATGAAATTAAGGATAGGGGCAGAAGGATTCACTACAAGCGACAAGGAAGTATGTGAGGAACTGAATAAGAAATTCCAAGAGGTCTTCACCCTAGAACAAGGAGAAATCCCAGAGTTAGGAGAGGGGATAGCTAACCAGGAACCACTGGAAGAGTTTGAGATTACAAGCGGGGAAGTAAGAAAGTGTTTACTAGAGTTGGATGTGACAAAGGCTATAGGCCCAGATGGAATCTCTCCTTGGATACTTAAGGAAGGAGCAGAAGAACTGTGCCTACCACTCTCCATAGTGTATAACAAATCTCTGGCAACAGGGGAACTGCCAGAAATTTGGAAAGCAGCTAATGTAGTCCCGATATACAAGAAAGGGGATAGACAGGAGGCACTGAATTACAGGCCAGTGTCCCTAACCTGCATACCATGCAAGCTGATGGAGAAGATTGTGCGAAGAAAGCTAGTGGAACACCTGGAGCGAAGGAACTTTGTAACACAGCATCAACATGGGTTCAGGGATGGCAGGTCCTGCCTCACAGGGTTACTTGAATTCTACGACCATGCTACAAAAATAAGGCAAGAAAGAGAAGGGTGGGCAGACTGCATATTTTTGGATTGTCAGAAAGCCTTTGATACAGTGCCACACAAGAGGCTAGTGAAAAAGCTGGAGATGCAGGCTGGAGTGAAAGGGAAGGTACTCCGTTGGATACAGGAGTACCTAACCAACAGGAGACAAAGAGTCAGTGTGAGGGGTGAGGTCTCAGATTGGCGAGACGTTACGAGTGGAGTCCCGCAGGGGTCAGTCCTTGGACCTATACTGTTTCTGATATATGTAAATGATCTCCCAGAGGGTATAGAATCGTTTCTCTCAATGTTTGCCGATGATGCAAAAATTATGAGGAGGATTGAAACTGAGGACGATAGTAGGAGGCTACAAGACGACCTAGACAGACTGAGTGAATGGTCCAACAAATGGCTGTTGAAGTTCAACCCGAGTAAATGCAAAGTAATGAAACTAGGCAGTGGAAACAGGAGGCCAGACACAGGATACAGAATAGGAGATGAAGTACTTAATGAAACGGACAGAGAGAAAGATCTAGGAGTTGATATCACACCAAACCTGTCTCCTGAAGCCCACATAAAAAGGATAACATCTGCGGCATATGCGAGGCTGGCTAACATCAGAACAGCGTTCAGGAACCTGTGTAAGGAATCATTCAGAATCTTGTACACCACATATGTAAGACCAATCCTGGAGTATGCAGCCCCAGCATGGAGCCCGTACCTTGTCAAGCACAAGACGAAGCTGGAAAAAGTCCAAAGGTATGCCACTAGACTAGTCCCAGAACTAAGAGGCATGAGTTACGAGGAAAGGCTGCGGGAAATGCACCTTACGACACTGGAAGACAGAAGAGTAAGGGGAGATATGATCACAACCTACAAAATCCTCAGAGGAATCGACCGGGTAGACAAGGACAAACTATTCAACACTGGGGGGACGCGAACAAGGGGACACAGGTGGAAACTGAGTACCCACATGAGCCACAGAGACGTTAGAAGGAACTTTTTCAGTGTCAGAGTAGTTAACGGATGGAATGCATTAGGCAGTGATGTGGTGGAGGCTGACTCCATACACAGTTTCAAGTGTAGATATGATAGAGCCCAGTAGGCTCAGG
Source organism: Procambarus virginalis (assembly GCA_020271785.1). Classification (NCBI taxonomy): domain Eukaryota; kingdom Metazoa; phylum Arthropoda; class Malacostraca; order Decapoda; family Cambaridae; genus Procambarus; species Procambarus virginalis. The sequence continues at coordinate 47,561 of WNGS01157616.1, forward strand.
AATCTGTACACCAGTTGATTGACAGTTGAGAGGCGGGACCAAAGAGCCAAAGCTCAACCCCCGCAAGCACAAATAGGTGAGTACACCACCACCATCATGGTCCTCAAAATACCTGGTCCACACCACCAGCATCATGGTCCTCACTATACCAGGTCCACACCATTACCAGCATCACGGTCCTCACCATACTGGTCCACACCACCACCAGCATCATGGTCCTCACTATACCAGGTCCACATCACCACCAGCATCACCGTCCTCACCATACTGGTCCACACCACCAGCATCATTGTCCTCACTATACCAGGTCCACACCACCACCAGCATCATGGTCCTCACCATACTGGTCCACACCACCACCAGCATCATGGTCCTCACTATACCAGGTCCACACCACCACCAGCATCACGGTCCTCACCATACTGGTCCACACCACCACCAGCATAATGGTCCTCACCATACCAGGTCCACACCACTAGCATCACGGTCCTCACCATACCTGGTCTACACCACCAGCGTCATGATCCTCACCAAACCAGGTCCACACCATCAGCATCATGGTCCTCACCATACCTGGTCTACACCACCAGCATCATGGTCCTCACCATACCAGGTCCACACCACCACCAGCATCATGGTCCTCACCATACTGGTCCACACCACCACCAGCATCATGGTCCTCACTATACCAGGTCCACACCACCAGCATCATGGTCCTCACCATACCAGGTCCACACTACCAGCGTCATGGTCCTCACCATACCAGGTGCACACCACCACCAGCATCATGGTCCTCACCATACCAGGTCCACACCACCAGCATCATGGTCCTCTCCATACCATGTCCACACCACCATCATCATGGTCCTCACCATACCAGGTCCACACCACCAGCATCATGGTCCTCACCGTACCAGGTCCACACCACCAGCATCATGTTCCTCACCATAACAGGTCCACACCACCATCATCATGGTCCTCACTATACCAGGTCCACACCACCAGCATCATGGTCCTCACCATACCAGGTCCACACCACCATCATCATGGTCCTCACTATACCAGGTCCACACCACCAGCATCATGGTCCTCACCATACCTGGTCTACACCACCACCAGCATCACGGTCCTCACCATACCAGGTCCACACCACCAGCATCATGGTCCTCACCATACTGGTCCACACCACCATCATCACGGTCCTCACCATTCCAGGTCCACACCACCAGCATCATGGTCCTCACCATACCAGGTCCACACCACCAGCATCGCGGTCCTCACCATACCAGGTCCACACCACCATCATCACGGTCCTCACCATTCCAGGTCCACACCACCAGCATCATGGTCCTCACCATACCAGGTCCACACCACCACCAGCATCATGGTCCTCACCATACCAGGTCCACACCACCAGCATCATGATCCTCACCATACCAGGTCCATACCACCACCAGTATCACGGCCCTCACCATACCAGGTCCACACCACCACCAGCATCACGGTCCTCACCATACCAGGTCCACACCACCAGCATCATGGTCCTCACCATCCAGGTCCACACCACCAGCATCATGGTCCTCACCATACCAGGTCCACACCACCAGCATCATGGTCCTCACCATACTGGTCCACACCACCACCAGCATCACGGTCCTCACCATACCAGGTCCACACCACCAGCATCACGGTCCTCACCATACCAGGTCCACACCACCAGCATCACGGTCCTCACCATACCAGGTCCACACCACCAGCGTCATGATCCTCACCATACCAGGTCCACACCACCACCAACACCACCACCAGTATCACGGTCCTCACCATACCAGGTCCACACCACCAGCATCATGGTCCTCATCATACCAGGTCCACACCACCACCAGCATCATGGTCCTCACCATACCAGGTCCACACCACCAGCATCATGGTCCTCACCAAACCAGGTCCACACCACCACCAGCATCATGGTCCTCATCATACCAGGTCCACACCACCAGCATCATGGTCCTCACCATACCAGGTCCACACCACCACCAGCATCATGGTCCTCACCATACCAGGTCCACACCACCAGCATCACGGCCCTCACAATACCAGGTCCACACACCAGCAGCGTCATGGTCCTCACCATACCAGGTCCACACCACCACCAACATCACGGCCCTCACCATACCAGTTCCACACCACCAGCATCATGGTCCTCACCATACCAGGTCCACACCACCACCAGCATCACAGTCCTCACCATACCAGGTCCACACCACCAGCATCATGGTCCTCACCATACCAGGTCCACACCACCAGCATCACGGTCCTCACCATACCAGGTCCACACCACCACCAGCATCACGGTCCTCACCATACCAGGTCCACACCACCACCAGAATCATGGTCCTCACCATACCAGGTCCACACCACTAGCATCATGGTCCTCACTATACCAAGTCCACACCACCAGCATCATGGTCCTCACCATACCAGGTCCACACCACCACCAGCATCACGGTCCTCACCATACCAGGTCCACATCACCAGCATCATGGTCCTCACTATACCAAGTCCACACCACCAGCATCACGGTCCTCACCATACCAGGTCCACACCACCACCAGCATCACGGTCCTCACCATACCAGATCCACACCACCACCAGCATCACGGTCCTCACCATACTGGTCCACACCACCACCAGCATCACGGTCCTCACTATACCAGGTCCACACCACCAGCATCATGGTCCTCACTATACCAAGTCCACACCACCAGCATCATGGTCCTCACCATACCAGGTCCACACCACTAGCATCATGGTCCTCACCATACCAGGTCTACATCACCAGCATCATGGTCCTCACCATACCAGGTCCCCACCACCAGCATTATGGACCTCACCATACCAGGTCCACACCACCAGCATCATGGTCCTCACCATACTGGTCCACACCACCACCAGCATCATGGTCTTCACCATTCCAGGTCCACACCACCAGCATCACTGTCTTCATCATACCAGGTCCACACCACCACCAGCATCACGGTCCTCACCATACCAGGTCCACACCACCACCAGCATCACGGTCCTCACCATACTGGTCCACACCACCAGCATCATGGTCCTTACCATACCAGGTCCACACCACCACCAGCATCATGGTCCTCATCATACCAGGTCCACACCACCACCAGCATCATGGTACTCACCATACCAGGTCCACACCACCAGCATCATGGTCCTCACCATACCAGGTCCACACCACCATCAGCATCATGGTCCTCACCATACTGGTCCACACCACCACCAGCATCATGGTCCTCACCATACCAGGTCCACACCACCACCAGCATTATGGTCCTCACCATTCCAGGTCCACACCACCACCAGCATCATGGTCCTCACCATACCAGGTCCACACCACCACGAGCATCATGGTCCTCACCATACCTGGTCCACACCACCAGCATCATGGTCCTCACCATACCAGGTCCACACTACCATCAGCATCATGGTCCTCACCATACTGGTCCACACCACCACCAGCATCATGGTCCTCACCATACCAGGTCCACACCACCACCAGCATCATGGTCGTCACCATACCAGGTCCACACCACCAGCATCGCGGTCCTCACCATACCAGGTCCACACCACCACCAGCATTACGGTCCTCACCATACCTGCTGCACACCACCAGCATCACGGTCCTCACCATACCAGGTCCACACCACCACCAGCATCACGGTCCTCACCATACCAGGTCCACATCACCAGCATCATGGTCCTCACCATACCAGGTCCACACCACCAGCATCATGGTCCTCACCATACCAGGTCCACACCACTAGCATGATGGTCCTCACCATACCAGGTCCCCACCACCAGCATCATGGTCCTCACCATACCAGGTCCACACCACCAGCATTATGGTCCTCACCATACCAGGTCCCCACCACCAGCATCATGGTCCTCACCATACTGGTCCACACCACCACCAGCATCATGGTCCTCACCATACCAGGTCCACACCACCAGCATCACGGTCCTCATCATACCAGGTCCACACCACCAGCATCATGGTCCTCACCATACCAGGTCCACACCACCACCAGCATCATGGTCCTCACCATACTGGTCCACACCACCACGAGCATCATGGTCCTCACCATACCAGGTCCACACCACCAGCATCATGGTCCTCACCATACCAGGTCCACACCACCAGCATCATGGTCCTCACCATACCAGGTCCACACCACCACCAGCATCATGGCCCTCACCATAACAGGTTCACACACAACAACGTTGTGTGTGAACCTGTTATGGTGAGTTGCTACAACCTCCACTAATGTCACCGAAGGGTGCGGGAAAGAAATTGCTTCAAGTACGGGTCAACAGGCGTATGATCAACCTTTAATCCAAATTATAAAAGAAAAGTATTTCTTTATATAATTTGGCAAATGCTATCTTTTCTAACATTAGTTTCTCCTTTATATGTTACAAGAATCATTTTTTCATGTTTAAACTTCAAATTCAAGTACATTACAGATATAATTTTGAATGGTTTGTGTCATTGCTGTTTAATAGCCACTTGTGTTAAATAGCCTGTCTTTATCTACCCAGTCAATTCATCTGAGAATCTGTATGTGGTGATCATATCCCCCCTAATTCTTCTGTCTTCTAGCGACGTGAGGTTTAATTCCTGTAGTCTCTCCTCGTACCTCATACCTCTCAGCGGGTACTAGTCTGGTGGCAAACCTTTAAATTTTTTCAAGTTTAGTTTTATGCTTGACTAGATATGGACTCCCATGCTGGGGCTGCAGACTCCAGGATTGGTCTGACATAGGTGTATACAAAGTTCTCTGAATGATTCCTTGCACAAGTGTCTAAATGCCGTTCTTATGTTAGCCAACCTGACATATGCTACTGATGTTATCCTCTTGATATGGGCTTCAGGAACAGGTCTGGCGTGATATGAACCCCAGGTCTTTCTCTCTCTCTCTGACTCTTCAAGAATTTCATCTCCAAATGATACCTTGTAACTGGCCTCCAGCTCTCTACACCTATCTTCATTACATTACATTTGCTTGGGTTAACCTCTAACAACCATTTGTTCGACCATTCCTTCAGCTTGTCTAGGTATTCTTGAAGCCTCAAGCAGTCCTCCTCTGTCTTAAATTAATCCCTCTCATATTTTTGGCATCGTCAGCAAACATTGAGGAGGAAAGAGCATCCATCTACTCCCCGGAGATCATTTACGCATATCAGAACAGGATAGGCGGAGTACAACGCCCTGTGGGACTTCGCTGGTGACTTCACGCCAATCTGAGGTCTCACCCTCACTGTAACTCTTTCTTTCCTATTGCTATCCAAGTTAAGGACACTGGCCTATGTTCAGTGCCTCTTGTCTGTCACCCTTTTTGTATATTGGGACCACATTATCGCCTTCCATATTTCTGGTAGGTCTCCCATCTCCAGTGGCCCTACTACACTCTATGGAGAGTGTCAAGCTGAGTGCCTCTGCACACTCTTTCAGTACCCATGGTGAGATCCTGTTTGGACCAACAGCCTTTCTCACATCCAGATCCAACAGGTGTCTCTGGACCTCATCTCTCGTAATTCGAACCCTTCCAAGGCCGCCTGGTTCACTGCCCCCTCTCCTAGCGCAGTGACCTCACCAAGTTCTATTGTTAAGACCTGGAACCTCTTGTTGAGTTCTTCACACACCTCTTTGTAATTGTCTGTATACCTGTCCTCGCCTGTTCTAAGTTTCATTAATTGTTCTTTCACTGTTTTTTACTCCTGGTTGTGACTGTGGAGTAGCTTTGGATCGGTCTTGGCTTTGTTTGCTATATCATTTTCATAATTTTTTCTCTGCTTTCCTTCTCACACTAACATATCATTCCTGGTTCTCTGGTATCTCTCTCTGCTTTCTGGTGTTCTGTTATTTCGGAAGTTCCTCCACGCCCTTTTGTTCAGTTCCTTTGCTTCCATATATGCCCTGTTAAACCATGGATTCTTCCTTTGCTTCTCGGATTTTTCCCTTTGGCCAGGATAAACTTGTTTACTGCCTCCTTACACTTTTGGGTGACATAGTCCATTATATCTTGTACAGACTTAGCTCTGAGGTCTGTGTCCCATGGTATATCCCCTAGAAAACTTCTCATCCCCTCATAATTCTCCTTTCGGCACATCAGCCTTTGTTTTCTAGTTCTTTTTTGGGGGAGATAAGTCCTAGCTCTACCAAGTACTCAAAGATCAATACACTGTGATCACTCATTCGCAAGGGGGCTTCCATCTTAACTTCCCTTATATACCATCATTGAGGGTAAATATCAGTTCAAGCATAGCAGGTTCATCCTCTCCTCTCATTCTTGTCGGTCCCTTGATGTTGACTTAGAAAGTTTCTTGTTGCTACGTCGTCAGCACTTAGCTCTCCATGTATCTGGTCCTCCATGCGGGTCTCTGTTCTCCCAATCTATCTTCCCGTGGTTGAAGTCCCCATGATTAGTAGTCCAGATCCATTCCTACTGGCGAGAGACACTGTTCTTTCTATTATGTTATGTGGCCATGTTTGTTTCTGTCATATTCCTGTCTGGGTCTTCTGTTATTTAGCGGATGGGTTATATATGAATGCGACTATAATTTTTGTCCTCCAGTTGCTATAGTACCTCTTATGTGGTCACTGAAACCTTCACAGCCCTGAATAATCATCTCCTCAAAATCCCAGCCTTTTCTTACCAGCAGAGCTACACCACCACCATCTCCTCTTCCTTCTCCCCCTTTCCTCACAACACAGTAGTCCTGTGGAAACACTGCATTTGTTATGGTTTTCGTTAGCTTTGTCTGTGAGTGCTATTATGTCTGGGTTTTCTTCAAGTACCCACTCTCCAAGTTCATTTGTTTTATTTGTAATCCCATCTATGTTAGAGTACTTTGCCTTGAGACTCACTTTCTTCTGTCCCTTCTCATGTTCCCTTCTTGGTGAGCGTTCTGCTGATGGGGAAGCTGTTCCATGGGCGTGAAAATTTTTGGGGTGGGTAACGGGAACTCAGAGGATACTGGAGTGAGGGGCTGGGGGGGGGGTAAAGTGAAGGGGGAGACAGGAAGGATATTGGATGAATGGGGGAGGGAGGACAGTAGGGGAAAGGGGGGGGAAGGGGACTTGGTAGGAGTAGAGGAGGGGTAGCAGGGTGGGAGTGGGGTGAGCGGGGGTAGGAGAGTTGGCTGAACATTTGAGTGGGGCAGGAGGATTCGGGGTAGGGGAGTTCTTATCAAGAGGAGGTGGTGGAGTTGCCCTTCCATCTGGTGTTACTGGGTTGCTGGTTGTGGGTTCCCCCTCACCCCAGGGATGTTGTGTTGGGAGCTGTGTTTTCCTGTTTTCTCCTCTCGCACTGTGCTTCTTCCTTGCTTCTGCAGCCATGGCTCTCTCCTCCCTCGTCATGTCTCTCTGGAGGAACTTTTTTGAATTCTTCCACATATTGCAGGTGGTGCTTCCTTGTTAGAATCTTCTCCTTTGTGGCCTCGTTTGCAAACACTATCTTTAACAAATGGTCTCTGTCCTTGTTGTACCAGCCCATCCTGAAAACCTTCTCAATTCTATGTTCAGTCCCGTCCATCTCTAGCCTCCTTAGTATTTCATTCACTGCTGCTCTGTCCTTATCGTTCCATTCTGTCCTTCCTGCTATTTATACCCACAGCTACCACTGATCTTTTTTCTTTCAAACAGCTGACACCTGGGCTTTGCTGTTTCCTGTGAGGTGGCTGCTTTCATGGCTACCTCCCTCACTGTGGACATTACTTCCTTGTTCTTTTTTTAGCATTTGAGCAAATGTTGCTTGTACTATGGCAGTCCCTGTCCAATGTACCATTTTCATCTTTCTTGAATGATTATTATCCGAGCCTCTGTCTCAGTATTGTTCTCTTTAAGAGTTTTAATCTCCTCCTCTGCTGCTGNTGTGCAGGTTACACCTATAGTATCAGCTAAGGCCTTTATTTTTGCAAACTGTAGATAGAGTAGTAGTGTTTATAATTAGAATAATAGTAGATTAGACCACCATATGTGGTATAATTTATAATTTATATTTTGTACAATAAGGTAAACATGTGCTTAAAGTTATCCACTCACAGTGGTGTAAGCAAATGTCCCTTACATTGTGTGTGATATGTTCTGGCAGGCTGAATTAGAACATACAGACCTCTAACTCAGAAGAACTAACTAAGAACTAATTTAATATTAAAGTCAACTTAAAAAAAAAGTAAAATTTTGAATAAAAAAATTAATTGCCTGCTATGATTTTCCCACAACATATATGAACACAAGGTTCACAACACCAGTATACATGACCACAAGGTTCACCACACCACCATACATGCCCACAAGGTTCACCACACCACCATACTTGACCACAAGGTTCACCACACCACCATACATGCCCACAACGTTCACCACACCACCATACATGCCCACAAGGTTCACCACACCACCATACATGGCCACAAGGTTCACCACACCACCATACATGCCCACAAGGTTCACCACACCACCATACATGACCACAAGATTCACCACACCAGTATACATGACCACAAGGTTCACCACACCACTATACATGACCACAAGGTTCACCACACCACCATACATGCCCACAAGGTTCACCACACCACCATACATGACCACAAGGTTCACCACGCCAGCATACATGACCACAAGGTTCACCCCGCCAGCATATATGACCACAAGATTCACCACGCCAGCATACATGACCACAAGGTTTACCACACCACCATACATGATCACAAGGTTCACCACACCAGTATACATGACCACAAGGTTCACCACACCACCATACATGACCACAAGGTTCACCACACCAGTATACATGACATCAGTTCCAGATCTCTACTCTCTACACTCCCTATCTTTCTCCCCTTCGAACGGCGACGGCCGTATTGTAATCTGCTGCAGACGACGTCATAGTTGAGGTGGAGAGTGGAGTTTGTGGAGTAGTCAGCCGCCACGACGTCTTCTTTACTCAATTTGGCCGAGCAAAGCAAGCGCCAGGACAAGGTGGCGGCTGGATTCAGAATGATGGGTCTCTTAGAGCTGAAGCATCTTCCAGGGTTCTCCTGAAAAGAACCAATCAGAGTGAGGCACACAGCGGCCTACCCCCTCTCAACCAATCAAAGACGAGCTACTAGGCCTGCAGGACGACTCTAAGATGGCCGACTCAAGGGGGCGTCCAAGATGGCTGGGTGCCGTTGTCATGGGAACAAGGCTGGCGGTGTGGCGGCGAGTGCCTACCCGCATCACCACGCTCTCCTCCTTCCCGCGCAAACCTGTCTCCCTCAAACTCTACACAGTAAAAGTTGTTGCTGGCTCTATCTCTTTCTACAAATGCGTCACAACGGTCATTGTGACATATTTGGATTGCTGATGACTGGGGCTCTCACATGAGCCCAAACAGCAGATGATTCGAGTTCGAGTTACAAACTTAGGTCCGTGCCCTTGCCAGAGCACTTGAAGGCTGCCACAGGCACATAAAACCAGAGGAAGTTTAGTTTGGTGAAACCATCCCCTCACACTCACCATACCAAGTCCACACCACCACCAGCATCATGGTCCTCACCATACCAGGTCCACACCACCAGCATCATGGTCCTCACCATACCAGGTCCACACCACCACCATCGTGGTCCTCACCATACCAGGTCCACACCACCACCATCGTGGTCCTCACCATACCAGGTCCACACCACCACCAGCATCACGGTCCTCACCATACCAGGTCCACACCACCACCATCATGGTCCTCACCATACCAGGTCCACACCACCACCAGCATCATGGTTTTCAGCATACCAGGTCCACACCACCAGTATCATGGTCCTCACCACACCAGGTCCACACCACCATGGTCCTCACCATACCAGGTCCACACCACCACCAGCATCACGGTCCTCACCATACCAGGTCCACACCACCACCATCATCACGGTCCTCACCATACCTGGTCCACACCACCACCAGCATCATGGTCCTCACCATACCTGGTCCACACCACCACCAGCACCATGGTCCTCACCATACCAGGTCCACACCACCAGCATTATGGTCCTCACCATACCAGGTCCACACCACCACCATCATGGTCCTCACCATACCTGGTCCACACCACCAGCATCATGGTCCTCACCATACTGGTCTACACCACCAGCATCATGGTCCTCACCATAACAGGTCCACACCACCACCAGCATCATGGTTTTCACCATACCAGGTCCACACCACCAGTATCATGGTCCTCACCACACCAGGTCCACACCACCATGGTCCTCACCATACCAGGTCCACACCACCAGCATCATGGTCCTCACCATACCAGGTCCACACCACCACCAGCATCATGGTCCTCACCATACCAAGTCCACACCACCACCAGCATCACGGTCCTCACCATACCAGGTCTACACCACCAGCATCATGGTCCTCACCATACCAGGTCCACACCACCAGCATCATGGTCTTCACCATACTAGGTCTACACCACCAGCATCATGGTCCTCACCATACCAGGTCCACACCACCAGCATCACGGTCCTCACCATACCAGGTCCACACCACCACCAGCATCATGGTCCTCACCATACCAGGTCCACACCACCAGCATCATGGTCCTCACCATACCAGGTCCACACCACCACCAGCATCATGGTCCTCACCATACCAGGTCCACACCACCAGCATCACGGTCCTCACCATACCAGGACCACACCACCAGCATCATGGTCCTCACCATACCAGGTCCACACCATCACCAGCATCATGGTCCTCACCATACTGGTCTACACCACAAGCATCATGGTCCTCACCATACCAGTTCCACACCACCAACATCATGGTCCTCACCATACCAGGTCCACAACACCACCATCATGGTCCTCACCATACCAGGTACACACCATCACCAACACCATGGTCTTCACCATACCAGGTCCACACCACCAGCATCATGGGCCTCACCATACCAGGTCCACACCACCAGCATCATGGTCCTCACCATACTGGTCTACACCACCAGCATCAGGGTCCTCACCATACCAGGTCCACACCACCAGCATCTTGGTCCTCACCATACCAGGTCCACACCACCACCATCATGGTCCTCACCATACCAGGTCCACACCACCAGCATCATGGTCCTAAACGTACCAGGTCCACACCACCACCATCATGGTCCTCACCATACCAGGTCCACACCACCACCAGCATCATGGTCCTCACCATACCAGGTATACCAGGTCCACACCACCACCAGCATCATGGTCCTCACCAAACCAGGTCCACACCACCAGCATCACGGTCCTCACCATACGAGGTCCACACCACCAGCATCATGGTCATTACCATACCAGGTCCACACCACCACCAGCATCATGGTCCTCACCATACCAGGTCCACACCACCACCAGCATCATGGTCCTCACCAACCAGGTCCACACCACCAGCATCACGGTCCTCACCATACGAGGTCCACACCACCAACATCATGGTCATTACCATACCAGGTCCACACCACCACCAGCATCATGGTCCTCACCATACCAGGTCCACACCACCACCAGCATCATGGTCCTCACCATACCAGGCATCATGGTCCTCACCATACCAGGTCCACACCACCAGCATCATGGTCCTCACCATACCAGGTCCACACCACCACCAGCATCATGGTCCTCACCATACCAGGTCCACACCACCACCAGAATCACGGTCCTCACCATACCAGGTCCACACCACCACCAGCATCACGGTCCTCACCATACCTGGTCCACACCACCACCATCATGGTCCTCACCATACCTGGTCCACACCACCAGCATCACGGTCCTCACCATACCAGGTCCACAACACCACCAGCATCACGGTCCTCAATATACCAGGTACACACCACCACAATCATGGTCCTCACCATACCAGGTCTACACCACCACCAGCATCATGGTCCTCACCATACCAGGTTTACACCACCAGCATCATGGTCCTCACCATACCTGGTCCACACCACCAGCATCACGGTCCTCAGCATACCAGGTCCACACCACCAGCATCATGGTCCTCACCATACCAGGTCCACACCACCACCATCATGGTCCTCACCATACCAGGTCTACACCACCACCAGCATCATGGTCCTCACCATACCAGGTCTACACCACCAGCATCATGGTCCTCACCATACCTGGTCCACACCACCAGCATCATGGTCCTCATCATACCAGGTCCACACCACCAGCATCACGGTCCTCACCATTCCAGGTCCACACCACCACCATCATCACGGTCCTCACCATACCAGGTCCACACCACCAGCATCACGGTCCTCACCATACCAGGTCCACAACACCACCAGCATCACGGTCCTCAATATACCTGGTACACACCACCACAATCATGGTCCTCACCATACCAGGTCCACACCACCACCAGCATCATGATCCTCACCATACCAGGTCTACACCACCAGCATCATGGTCTTCAACATACCAGGTCCACACCACCACCAGCATCATGGTCCTCACCATACCAGGTCCCCACCACCAGCATCATGATCCTCACCATACCAGGTCCACTCCACCACTAGCATCATGGTCCTCACCATACCAGGTCCACACCACCACCAGCATCATGGACCTCACCATACCAGGTCCACACCATCAGCATCACGGTCCTCACCATACCAGGTCCACACCACCACCAGCATCATGGTCCTCACCATACCAGGTCCACACCACCAGCATCATGGTCCTCACCATACAAGGTCCACACCACAAGCATCATGGTCCTCACCATACCAGGTCTACACCACCAGCATCATGGTCCTCACCATACCAGGTCCACACCACCAGAATCATGGTCCTCACCATTCCAGATCTACACACCACCACCAGCATCAAGGTCCTCACCATACCAGGTCCACACCACCACCAGCATCATGGTCCTCACCATACCAGGTCCACACCACCAGCATCATGGTCCTCACCATACCAGGTCCACACCACCACCAGCATCATGGTACTCACCATACCAGGTCCACACCACCAGCATCACGGTCCTCACCATACCAGGTCCACACCACCAGCATCATGGTCATTACCATACCAGGTCCACACCACCACCAGCATCATGGTCCTCACCATACCAGGTCCACACCACCAAGCATCATGGTCCTCACCATACCAGGTCCACACCACCAGCATCATGGTCCTCACCATACCAGGTCCACACCACCAGCATCATGGTCCTCACCATACCAGGTCCACACCACCACCAGCATCATGGTCCTCACCATACCAGGTCCACACCACCACCAGAATCACGGTCCTTACCATACCAGGTCCACACCACCACCAGCATCACGGTCCTCACCATACCTGCTCCACACCACCACCATCATGGTCCTCACCATACCTGGTCCACACCACCAGCATCACGGTCCTCACCATACCAGGTCCACACCACCCCAGCATCACGGTCCTCAAATACCAGGTCCACACCACCACATCATGGTCCTCACCATACCAGGTCCCACCACACCAGCATCATGGTCCTCACCATACTGGTCTACACCACCAGCATCATGGTCCTCACCATACAGGTCCCACACCACCACCAGCATCATGGT
>WNGS01157616.1:70864-82270 GCA_020271785.1 Procambarus virginalis
CAAATTGAATAAATTTATAAGAAAAATGTGTCTTAGCTGTAAGACGATTTCTAACGCCAGTTCATCATTCATCTTCGTGGTCACGAAATCCCCATAGAGAAAGAACTCGAGGTAAATAACACGATTGATGAGAATCTTGCTGGCACCTCAAATATACGCTGTAATACAAGAAATATAAAGTAGCAATTGACTAGGCTACAAATTATGTTCAGATATTCATGAAACTGAGATGAGTAATAAACATTACTAACATGAAATTTTTGATGTTCATTCTTCCTGACGACAAACTACTCACAAAGGCATTATCTACTTTGATGCATCAAACCAGAGAAAAACCTGTGAGCGTAACCGAGTACTGAGGTTTGCCGAAATTAGCGTCTGCCGGACTCAATGTTCACTGCTGTGCACACTTAATTACGGGTCCTGGTATTAATTGTAGACGCGTTATTAACTGCTGAGGCACTAGAGAACACATAGGCAAGTAAATTTCACTTATTAACTGGGTATCAACGTAATTCTTGTCGATAAAAATTCCCAGCAACTGCCATGTGCTTCACCCACGCTGCCTCGTGACCCCAAGCCTTGTTGATTAATGGCGTCTCCGCCATCCCTCTCCCCGCTCTTGCATTCACCACAGAAATTATTAAACACGAATTATTCTTTTCCGCGCAATTATGGATGAAATGCGATAATATGAACTGGGTTGGAATTATAGGGATTTCATAATTATAATATTCTCGATAAATGATCTCTAGTGAGAAATGGAGATGTTATTTATACTTCTCCAGAGCATTCGATCGTAACAGAATAAAAACTGTTACTAAATAATTTCAACTAATAACTCTCGATTTACATTATCAGGAGTAATATTATCAGCAATATGCTCAGATTAAATTATATTAACACTACTGTTAGTGGTGTTAAGAACTACTGCAATTAGTAAGGTAATGGTAATTTATCATAATATAATAATGGATGATAAGTGTTGGAAATTTCAACATAACTCCGGGGGAGAAAACTCGGGTCGCAGTGCCATGTTGAGTACTGACGTACCTATCCCGAAGTTAGTATTAAGGTTAGTATGTTAGTATGTTAGTACACACACAACGGATGTCCCGTAAATGTCAAGGACATACAAGAATTTAAGACCTTGTAGGGTGAGGACCGTCATGCTGGTGGTGGTGTGGACCTGGTATGGTGAGGACCATGATGCTGGTGGTGTGGACCTGGTATGGTGAGGACCATGATGCTGGTGGTGTGGACCTGGTATGGTGAGGACCATGATGCTGGTGGTGTGGGCCTGGTATAGTGAGGACCATGATGCTGGTGGTGTGGACCTGGTATGGTGAGGACCATGATGCTGGTGGTGTGGACCAGGTATGGTGAGGACCATGATGCTGGTGGAGTGGACCAGGTATGGAGAGGACCATGATGCTGGTGGTGTGGACCTGGTATGGTGAGGACCGTGATGCTGGTGGTGTGGACCTGGTATAGTGAGGACCATGATGCTGGTGGTGTGGACCAGGTATGGTGAGGACCATGATGCTGGTGGTGTGGACCTGGTATGGTGAGGACCATGATGCTGGTGGTGGTGTGGACTTGGTATGTTGAGGACCATGATGCTGGTGGTGTGGACCTGGTATGGTGAGGACCATGATGCTGGTGGTGTGGACCTGGTATGGTGAGGACCATGATGTTGGTGGTGTGGACCTGGTATGGTGAGGACCATGATGTTGGTGGTGTGGACCTAGTATGGTGAGGACCATGATGCTGGTGGTGTGGACCTGGTATGGTGAGGACCGTGATGCTGGTGGTGTAGACCTGGTATGGTGAGGACCGTGATGCTGATGGCGGTGTGGACCTGGTATGGTGAGGACCATGATGCTGGTGGTGTAGACCTGGTATGGTGAGGACCGTGATGCTGATGGTGGTGTGGACCTGGTATGGTGAGGACCATGATGCTGGTGGTGTGGACGTGGTATGGTGAGGACCGTGATGCTGGTGGTGTAGACCTACACAACACGGTCCTCACCATACCAGATCCACACCACCAGCATCATGGTCCTCACCATACCAGGTCCACACCACCAGCATCACGGTCCTCACCATACCAGGTCCACACCACCAGTATCATGGTCCTCACCATACCAGGTCCACACCACCAGTATCATGGTCCTCACCATACCAGGTCGACACTACCAGCATCATGGTCCTCACCATACCAGGTCCACACCACCAGCATCACGGTCCTCACCATACCAGGTCCACACCACCAGCATCATGGTCCTCACCATACCAGGCCCACACCACCACCAGCATCACGGTCCTCACCATACCAGGTCCACACCACCAGCATCATGGTCCTCACCATATCAGGTCCACACCACCAGCATCATGGTTCTCATCATACCTGGTCCACACCACCAGCATCACGGTCCTCACCGTACCAGGTCCACACCACCACCAGCATCATGGTCCTCTCCATTCCAGGTCCACACCACCACCAGCAATACGGTCCTCACCATACCAGGTCCACACCACCACCAGCATCATGGTCCTCACCATACCAGGTCCACACCACCACCAGCATCATGGTCCTCACCATACCAGGTCCACACCACCAGCATCATGGTCCTCGCCATACCTGGTCCACACCACCAGCATCATATTCTCACCATACCAGGTCCACACCACTAGCATCATGGTCCTCACCATACCAGCTCCACACCACCAGCATCACGGTACTCACCATACCAGGTCCACACCACCAGCACCATGGTCCTCACAATGCCTTAATCAATGTTGTAATTGATTAAGGCAATTTCTTTTGGTTATCGTCTAGTGACGAGGGTAAAGTAACTTGGGATGTGTGGAGCTGTGTCCCAGAATCCCACCTTGCCTGACTTTGTTCACTTTAGTTGTGATAGTCACTGTTAGACTACCCGCCTAGTTACGGGGGTCTCTCCTGTTTGTAAGGAGGACCTTAAGCTCGTGATTAGAGTAGCTGTACACCGTGAAGCCGTGTCACTATTGATTGCTTGCTTGTGTCATCAGTGGATCCTTCATTTGTTCAGTTAGTTCATGTTGTCAGCCCGAAGTGTCAGCAGGATGGAACCTGCTGTCATTTCTCGAGGGGCTGTTGAATAGCTGTGTTGCAAATGCCACTGGATGGACATTAACGTAATAAATCACTCGCTGTGGTGTAACTTAGTCTGTGATATTTTTTTGTTTTGCAATATTGCGTCGTCAGTGGGCACACCTGTGTTGGAAATAACCAACAGTTTTTATACATCATTGTATTTATACAACCTTTGAATTAACCAAAGTAGTTACTAAACTTACTAACTTATAGATTTAATCATTATCATGATTTATTCATTGCCAAATTCTTCCTAGTCCGTGAGGAACAACAGGCAGCAACATGAATTTTCTCCACATTTAGTTGGATTTGTAACAAGAGTCCAGTTTATCATTTCATTTACTAAAAATAGTTAAGTTTGATTTCGTAGTATACTATTACTTACTGGAGCTCCCTTATTTAACTAACATTTAAGTATTCTAGAGGAAATTACTTTGATGCAAATGATTTTACTTTAATTTCCTCGATTGGCTGCACAACTTTTAGTAAGCCAATTTATGTTACTAGAACTTCTATTTTATCACAGAAGAATTAATGTGATATTAATACTTGTTATTACCTCTTCCTTCCTTAGTCAATTGCGATAAACACATATTCATTTACGCTCGAAAGCCGCGCATGCGCAATAAGGAGCAGGAGGAAGAAGGGAGAGCGTCACTTGACACGTGAACGAGAGCACGGACGCCATTGACAACGTGTAGCAGAGTTGTGTTTCGTCCAATTTATTTCGCTCCCACGATCAGTTGAGCGGTGCCGCGTTATCTGGCACAACATAGCCGTGTCATAGATTATTATACGAGCATCTCCAGAGTCAACGTCTTTCAAGCAGCAGCTGGAGGACGAAGAATTGCTCAAGTCTTCACATCAACGACACGAGGCTCGGCTGCTAAGTTTACCCTTTTTGTTATTATGTGGCCACTATTAACATTTAGGCTAGCAGTCGTTAGGCCGAATGCAAACCAACAAAATATAGTACGTGTCTTAATTAATTTACCATCTAATTAGATGATTATCAGTTTATTTCTNCCACCACCAGCATCATGGTCCTCACCATACCAGGTCCACACCACCAGCATCATGGTCCTCACCATACCAGGTCCACACCACCAGCATCATGGTCCTCACAATACCAGGTCCACACCACCAGCATCATGGTCCTCACCATACCAGGTCCACACCACCATCATGGTCCTCACATACCAGGTCCACACCACCAGCATCATGGTCCTCACCATACCAGGTCCACACCACCAGCATCATGGTCCTCACCATACCAGTCCACACCACCAGCATCATGGTCCTCACCATACCAGGTCCACACCACCAGCATCATGGTCCTCACCATACCAGGTCCACACCACCAGCATCATGGTCCTCACCATACCAGGTCCACACCACCAGCATCATGGTCCTCACCATACCAGGTCCACACCACCAGCATCATGGTCCTCACCATACCAGGTCCACACCACCAGCATCATGGTCCTCACCATACCAGGTCCACACCACCAGCATCATGGTCCTCACATACCAGGTCCACACCACCAGCATCATGGTCCTCACCATACAGGTCCACACCACCAGCATCATGGTCCTCACCATACCAGGTCCACACCACCAGCATCATGGTCCTCACATACCAGGTCCTCACCATACCAGGTCCACACCACCAGCATCATGGTCCTCACCATACCAGGTCCACACCACCAGCATCATGGTCCTCACCATACCAGGTCCACACCACCAGCATCATGGTCCTCACCATACCAGGTCCACACCACCAGCATCATGGTCCTCACCATACCAGGTCCACACCACCAGCATCATGGTCCTCACCATACCAGGTCCACACCACCAGCATCATGGTCCTCACCATACCAGGTCCACACCACCAGCATCATGGTCCTCACCATACCAGGTCCACACCACCAGCATCATGGTCCTCACCATACCAGGTCCACACCACCAGCATCATGGTCCTCACCATACCAGGTCCACACCACCAGCATCATGGTCCTCACCATACCAGGTCCACACCACCAGCATCATGGTCCTCACCATACCAGGTCCACACCACCAGCATCATGGTCCTCACCATACCAGGTCCACACCACCAGCATCATGGTCCTCACCATACCAGGTCCACACCACCAGCATCATGGTCCTCACCATACCAGGTCCACACCACCAGCATCATGGTCCTCACCATACCAGGTCCACACCACCAGCATCATGGTCCTCACCATACCAGGTCCACACCACCAGCATCATGGTCCTCACCATACCAGGTCCACACCACCAGCATCATGGTCCTCACCATACCAGGTCCACACCACCAGCATCATGGTCCTCACCATACCAGGTCCACACCACCAGCATCATGGTCCTCACCATACCAGGTCCACACCACCAGCATCATGGTCCTCACCATACCAGGTCCACACCACCAGCATCATGGTCCTCACCATACCAGGTCCACACCACCAGCATCATGGTCCTCACCATACCAGGTCCACACCACCAGCATCATGGTCCTCACCATACCAGGTCCACACCACCAGCATCATGGTCCTCACCATACCAGGTCCACACCACCAGCATCATGGTCCTCACCATACCAGGTCCACACCACCAGCATCATGGTCCTCACCATACCAGGTCCACACCACCAGCATCATGGTCCTCACCATACCAGGTCCACACCACCAGCATCATGGTCCTCACCATACCAGGTCCACACCACCAGCATCATGGTCCTCACCATACCAGGTCCACACCACCAGCATCATGGTCCTCACCATACCAGGTCCACACCACCAGCATCATGGTCCTCACCATACCAGGTCCACACCACCAGCATCATGGTCCTCACCATACCAGGTCCACACCACCAGCATCATGGTCCTCACCATACCAGGTCCACACCACCAGCATCATGGTCCTCACCATACCAGGTCCACACCACCAGCATCATGGTCCTCACCATACCAGGTCCACACCACCAGCATCATGGTCCTCACCATACCAGGTCCACACCACCAGCATCATGGTCCTCACCATACCAGGTCCACACCACCAGCATCATGGTCCTCACCATACCAGGTCCACACCACCAGCATCATGGTCCTCACCATACCAGGTCCACACCACCAGCATCATGGTCCTCACCATACCAGGTCCACACCACCAGCATCATGGTCCTCACCATACCAGGTCCACACCACCAGCATCATGGTCCTCACCATACCAGGTCCACACCACCAGCATCATGGTCCTCACCATACCAGGTCCACACCACCAGCATCATGGTCCTCACCATACCAGGTCCACACCACCAGCATCATGGTCCTCACCATACCAGGTCCACACCACCAGCATCATGGTCCTCACCATACCAGGTCCACACCACCAGCATCATGGTCCTCACCATACCAGGTCCACACCACCAGCATCATGGTCCTCACCATACCAGGTCCACACCACCAGCATCATGGTCCTCACCATACCAGGTCCACACCACCAGCATCATGGTCCTCACCATACCAGGTCCACACCACCAGCATCATGGTCCTCACCATACCAGGTCCACACCACCAGCATCATGGTCCTCACCATACCAGGTCCACACCACCAGCATCATGGTCCTCACCATACCAGGTCCACACCACCAGCATCATGGTCCTCACCATACCAGGTCCACACCACCAGCATCATGGTCCTCACCATACCAGGTCCACACCACCAGCATCATGGTCCTCACCATACCAGGTCCACACCACCAGCATCATGGTCCTCACCATACCAGGTCCACACCACCAGCATCATGGTCCTCACCATACCAGGTCCACACCACCAGCATCATGGTCCTCACCATACCAGGTCCACACCACCAGCATCATGGTCCTCACCATACCAGGTCCACACCACCAGCATCATGGTCCTCACCATACCAGGTCCACACCACCAGCATCATGGTCCTCACCATACCAGGTCCACACCACCAGCATCATGGTCCTCACCATACCAGGTCCACACCACCAGCATCATGGTCCTCACCATACCAGGTCCACACCACCAGCATCATGGTCCTCACCATACCAGGTCCACACCACCAGCATCATGGTCCTCACCATACCAGGTCCACACCACCAGCATCATGGTCCTCACCATACCAGGTCCACACCACCAGCATCATGGTCCTCACCATACCAGGTCCACACCACCAGCATCATGGTCCTCACCATACCAGGTCCACACCACCAGCATCATGGTCCTCACCATACCAGGTCCACACCACCAGCATCATGGTCCTCACCATACCAGGTCCACACCACCAGCATCATGGTCCTCACCATACCAGGTCCACACCACCAGCATCATGGTCCTCACCATACCAGGTCCACACCACCAGCATCATGGTCCTCACCATACCAGGTCCACACCACCAGCATCATGGTCCTCACCATACCAGGTCCACACCACCAGCATCATGGTCCTCACCATACCAGGTCCACACCACCAGCATCATGGTCCTCACCATACCAGGTCCACACCACCAGCATCATGGTCCTCACCATACCAGGTCCACACCACCAGCATCATGGTCCTCACCATACCAGGTCCACACCACCAGCATCATGGTCCTCACCATACCAGGTCCACACCACCAGCATCATGGTCCTCACCATACCAGGTCCACACCACCAGCATCATGGTCCTCACCATACCAGGTCCACACCACCAGCATCATGGTCCTCACCATACCAGGTCCACACCACCAGCATCATGGTCCTCACCATACCAGGTCCACACCACCAGCATCATGGTCCTCACCATACCAGGTCCACACCACCAGCATCATGGTCCTCACCATACCAGGTCCACACCACCAGCATCATGGTCCTCACCATACCAGGTCCACACCACCAGCATCATGGTCCTCACCATACCAGGTCCACACCACCAGCATCATGGTCCTCACCATACCAGGTCCACACCACCAGCATCATGGTCCTCACCATACCAGGTCCACACCACCAGCATCATGGTCCTCACCATACAGGTCCACACCACCAGCATCATGGTCCTCACCATACCAGGTCCACACCACCAGCATCATGGTCCTCACCATACCAGGTCCACACCACCAGCATCATGGTCCTCACCATACCAGGTCCACACCACCAGCATCATGGTCCTCACCATACCAGGTCCACACCACCAGCATCATGGTCCTCACCATACCAGGTCCACACCACCAGCATCATGGTCCTCACCATACCAGGTCCACACCACCAGCATCATGGTCCTCACCATACCAGGTCCACACCACCAGCATCATGGTCCTCACCATACCAGGTCCACACCACCAGCATCATGGTCCTCACCATACCAGGTCCACACCACCAGCATCATGGTCCTCACCATACCAGGTCCACACCACCAGCATCATGGTCCTCACCATAACAGGTCCACACCACCAGCATCATGGTCCTCACCATACCAGGTCCACACCACCAGCATCATGGTCCTCACCATACCAGGTCCACACCACCAGCATCATGGTCCTCACCATACCAGGTCCACACCACCAGCATCATGGTCCTCACCATACCAGGTCCACACCACCAGCATCATGGTCCTCACCATACCAGGTCCACACCACCAGCATCATGGTCCTCACCATACCAGGTCCACACCACCAGCATCATGGTCCTCACCATACCAGGTCCACACCACCAGCATCATGGTCCTCACCATACCAGGTCCACACCACCAGCATCATGGTCCTCACCATACCAGGTCCACACCACCAGCATCATGGTCCTCACCATACCAGGTCCACACCACCAGCATCATGGTCCTCACCATACCAGGTCCACACCACCAGCATCATGGTCCTCACCATACCAGGTCCACACCACCAGCATCATGGTCCTCACCATACCAGGTCCACACCACCAGCATCATGGTCCTCACCATACCAGGTCCACACCACCAGCATCATGGTCCTCACCATACCAGGTCCACACCACCAGCATCATGGTCCTCACCATACCAGGTCCACACCACCAGCATCATGGTCCTCACCATACCAGGTCCACACCACCAGCATCATGGTCCTCACCATACCAGGTCCACACCACCAGCATCATGGTCCTCACCATACCAGGTCCACACCACCAGCATCATGGTCCTCACCATACCAGGTCCACACCACCAGCATCATGGTCCTCACCATACCAGGTCCACACCACCAGCATCATGGTCCTCACCATACCAGGTCCACACCACCAGCATCATGGTCCTCACCATACCAGGTCCACACCACCAGCATCATGGTCCTCACCATACCAGGTCCACACCACCAGCATCATGGTCCTCACCATACCAGGTCCACACCACCAGCATCATGGTCCTCACATACCAGGTCCACACCACCAGCATCATGGTCCTCACCATACCAGGTCCACACCACCAGTATCATGGTCCTCACCATACCAGGTCCACACCACCAGCATCATGGTCCTCACCATACCAGGTCCACACCACCAGCATCATGGTCCTCACCATACCAGGTCCACACCACCAGCATCATGGTCCTCACCATACCAGGTCCACACCACCAGCATCATGGTCCTCACCATACCAGGTCCACACCACCAGCATCATGGTCCTCACCATACCAGGTCCACACCACCAGCATCATGGTCCTCACCATACCAGGTCCACACCACCAGCATCATGGTCCTCACCATACCAGGTCCACACCACCAGCATCATGGTCCTCACCATACCAGGTCCACACCACCAGCATCATGGTCCTCACCATACCAGGTCCACACCACCAGCATCATGGTCCTCACCATACAGGTCCACACCACCAGCATCATGGTCCTCACCATACCAGGTCCACACCACCAGCATCATGGTCCTCACAATACCAGGTCCACACCACCAGCATCATGGTCCTCACCATACCAGGTCCACACCACCAGCATCATGGTCCTCACCATACCAGGTCCACACCACCAGCATCATGGTCCTCACCATACAGGTCCACACCACCAGCATCATGGTCCTCACCATACCAGGTCCACACCACCAGCATCATGGTCCTCACCATACCAGGTCCACACCACCAGCATCATGGTCCTCACCATACCAGGTCCACACCACCAGCATCATGGTCCTCACCATACCAGGTCCACACCACCAGCATCATGGTCCTCACCATACCAGGTCCACACCACCAGCATCATGGTCCTCACCATACCAGGTCCACACCACCAGCATCATGGTCCTCACCATACCAGGTCCACACCACCAGCATCATGGTCCTCACCATACCAGGTCCACACCACCAGCATCATGGTCCTCACCATACCAGGTCCACACCACCAGCATCATGGTCCTCACCATACCAGGTCCACACCACCAGCATCATGGTCCTCACCATACCAGGTCCACACCACCAGCATCATGGTCCTCACAATACCAGGTCCACACCACCAGCATCATGGTCCTCACCATACCAGGTCCACACCACCAGCATCATGGTCCTCACCATACCAGGTCCACACCACCAGCATCATGGTCCTCACCATACCAGGTCCACACCACCAGCATCATGGTCCTCACCATACCAGGTCACACCACCACCAGCATCATGGTCCTCACCATACCAGGTCCACACCACCAGCATCATGGTCCTCACAATACCAGGTCCACACCACCAGCATCATGGTCCTCACCATACCAGGTCCACACCACCAGCATCATGGTCCTCACAATACCAGGTCCACACCACCAGCATCATGGTCCTCACCATACCAGGTCCACACCACCAGTATCATGGTCCTCACCATACCAGGTCCACACCACCACCAGCATCATGGTCCTCACCATACCAGGTCCACACCACCAGCATCATGGTCCTCACCATACCAGGTCCACACCACCAGCATCATGGTCCTCACCATACCAGGTCACACACCACCAGCATCATGGTCCTCACCATACCAGGTCACACACCAGCATCATGGTCCTCACCATACCAGGTCCACACCACCAGCATCATGGTCTCACCATACAGGTCCACACACCAGCATCATGGTCCTCACCATACCAGGTCCACACCACCAGCATCATGGTCCTCACAATACCAGGTCCACACCACCAGCATCATGGTCCTCACCATACCAGGTCCACACACAGCATCATGGTCCTCACCATACCAGGTCCCACCACCAGCATCATGGTCACCA
>WNGS01157616.1:84391-104197 GCA_020271785.1 Procambarus virginalis
CACAACCAGCATCATGGTCCTCACCATACCAGGTCCACACCACCAGCATCATGGTCCTCACAATACCAGGTCCACACCACCAGCATCATGGTCCTCACCATACCAGGTCCACACCACCAGCATCATGGTCCTCACAATACCAGGTCCACACCAAAGCATCATGGTCCTCACCATACCAGGTCCACACCACCAGCATCATGGTCCTCACCATACCAGGTCACACACCAGCATCATGGTCCTCACCATACCAGGTCCACACAACCAGCATCATGGTCCTCACCATACAACCAGCATCATGGTCCTCACAATACCAGGTCCACACCACCAGCATCATGGTCCTCACCATACCAGGTCCACACCACCAGCATCATGGTCCTCACCATACCAGGTCCACACCACCAGCATCATGGTCCTCACCATACCAGGTCCACACCACCAGCATCATGGTCCTCACCATACCAGGTCCACACCACAGCATCATGGTCCTCACAATACCAGGTCCACACACCAGCATCATGGTCCTCACCATACAGGTCCACACCCAGCATCATGGTCCTCACCATACCAGGTCCACACCACCAGCATCATGGTCCTCACATACCAGGTCTCACCATACCAGGTCCACACCACCAGCATCATGGTCCTCACCATACCAGGTCCACACCACCAGTATCATGGTCCTCACATACCAGGTCCACACCACCAGCATCATGGTCCTCACCATACAGGTCCACACCACCAGCATCATGGTCCTCACCATACCAGGTCCACACCACCAGCATCATGGTCCTCACCATACAGGTCCACACCACCAGCATCATGGTCCTCACCATACCAGGTCCACACCACCAGCATCATGGTCCTCACCATACCAGGTCCACACCACCAGCATCATGGTCCTCACCATACCAGGTCCACACCACAGCATCATGGTCCTCACCATACCAGGTCCACACCACCAGCATCATGGTCCTCACCATACCAGGTCCACACCACCAGCATCATGGTCCTCACCATACCAGGTCCACACCCAGCATCATGGTCCTCACCATACCAGGTCCACACCACCAGCATCATGGTCCTCACCCACAGGTCCACACCACCAGCATCATGGTCCTCACCATACCAGGTCCACACCACCAGTATCATGGTCCTCACAATACCAGGTCCACACCACCAGCATCATGGTCCTCACCATACCAGGTCCACACCACCAGCATCATGGTCCTCACCATACCAGGTCCACACCACCAGCATCATGGTCCTCACCATACCAGGTCCACACCACCAGCATCATGGTCCTCACCATACAGGTCCACACCACCAGCATCATGGTCCTCACCATACCAGGTCCACACACCAGCATCATGGTCCTCACCATAACAGGTCCACCACCACCAGCATCATGGTCCTCACCATACTGGTCTACACCACCAGCATCATGGTCCTCACCATACCAGGTCCACACCACCAGCATCATGGTCCTCACCATACCAGGTCCCACCACCAGCATCATGGTCCTCACCATACCAGGTCACACCACCAGCATCATGGTCCTCACCATACCAGGTCCACAAAAAGCATCATGGTCCTCACCATACCAGGTCCACACCACCAGCATCATGGTCCTCACCATAACAGGTCCACACCACCAGCATCATGGTCCTCACCATAAAGGTCCACACACCAGTATCATGGTCCTCACCATACAGGTCCACACCACCAGCATCATGGTCCTCACCATACCAGGTCCACACCACCAGCATCATGGTCCTCACCATACCAGGTCCACACCACCAGCATCATGGTCCTCACCATACAGGTCCACACCACCAGCATCATGGTCCTCACCATACCAGGTCCACACCACCAGCATCATGGTCCTCACATACCAGGTCCCACACCACCAGCATCATGGTCCTCACCATACCAGGTCCACACCACCAGCATCATGGTCCTCACCATACCAGGTCCACACCACACCAGCATCATGGTCCTCACCATACCAGGTCCACCAACAGTATCATGGTCCTCACCATACCAGGTCCACACCACCAGCATCATGGTCCTCACCATACCAGGTCCACACCACCAGCATCATGGTCCTCACCATACCAGGTCACACACCAGCATCATGGTCCTCACCATACCAGGTCCACACCACCAGCATCATGGTCCTCACAATACCAGGTCCACACCACACCAGCATCATGGTCCTCACCATACCAGGTCCACACCACCAGCATCATGGTCCTCACCATACCAGGTCCACACCACCAGCATCATGGTCCTCACCATACCAGGTCCACACCACCAGCATCATGGTCCTCACCATACCAGGTCCACACCACCAGCATCATGGTCCTCACCATACCAGGTCCACACCACCAGCATCATGGTCCTCACCATAACAGGTCCACACCACCAGCATCATGGTCCTCACCATACCAGGTCCACACCACCAGCATCATGGTCCTCACCATACTGGTCTACACCACCAGCATCATGGTCCTCACCATACCAGGTCCACACCACCAGTATCATGGTCTCACCATACCAGGTCCTCACCATACCAGGTCCACACCACCAGTATCATGGTCCTCACAATACCAGGTCCACACCACCAGTATCATGGTCCTCACCATACCAGGTCCACACCACCAGTATCATGGTCCTCACCATACTGGTCTACACCACCAGCATCATGGTCCTCACCATACCAGGTCCACACCACCAGCATCATGGTCCTCACCATACCAGGTCCACACCACCAGTATCATGGTCCTCACCATACCAGGTCCACACCACCAGCATCATGGTCCTCCCATACTGGTCTACACCACCAGCATCAGGTCCTCACCATACCAGGTCCACACCACCAGTATCATGGTCCTCACCATACCAGGTCCACACCACCAGTCATGGTCCTCACAATACCAGGTCCACACCACCAGCATCATGGTCCTCACCATACTGGTCTACACCACCAGCATCATGGTCCTCACCATACCAGGTCCACACCACCAGTATCATGGTCCTCACAATACCAGGTCCACACCACCAGCATCATGGTCCTCACCATACCAGGTCCACACCACCAGCATCATGGTCCTCACCATACCAGGTCCACACCACCATCAGCATCATGGTCCTCACCATACCAGGTCCACACCACAACCAGCATCATGGTCTCCTCACCATACAGGTCCACACACCACCAGCATCATGGTCCTCACCATACCAGGTCCACACCACCACCAGCATCAGTCCTCACCATACCAGGTCCACACCACCAGTATCATGGTCCTCACCATACCAGGTCCACACCACCAGCATCATGGTCCTCACCATACCAGGTCCACACCACCAGCATCATGGTCCTCACCATACCAGGTCCACACCAACAGCATCATGGTCCTCACCATACCAGGTCCACACCACCAGCATCATGGTCCTCACCATAACAGGTCCACACCACCAGCATCATGGTCCTCACCATAACAGGTCCACACCACCAGCATCATGGTCCTCACCATCCACCCAGTATCATGGTCCTCACAAACCAGGTCCACACCACCAGCATCATGGTCCTCACCATACCAGGTCCACACCACCAGCATCATGGTCCTCACCATACCAGGTCCCACACCACCAGCATCATGGTCCTCACCATACCAGGTCCACACCACCAGCATCATGGTCCTCACATACAGGTCCACACCACCAGCATCATGGTCCTCACCATACCAGGTCCACACCACCAGCATCATGGTCCTCACAATACCAGGTCCACACCACCAGCATCATGGTCCTCACCATACCAGGTCCACACCACCAGCATCATGGTCCTCACCATACCAGGTCCACACCACCACCATCATGGTCCTCACCATACCAGGTCCACACACCACCAGCATCATGGTCCTCACCATACCAGGTCCACACCACCAGCATCATGGTCCTCACAATACCAGGTCCACACCACCAGCATCATGGTCCTCACCATACAGGTCCACACCACCAGCATCATGGTCCTCACCATACAGGTCCACACCACAGCATCATGTCCTCACAATACCAGGTCTCACCATACCAGGTCCACACACCAGTATATGGTCCTCACAATACCAGGTCCACACCACCAGTATCATGGTCCTCACCATACCAGGTCCACACCACCAGCATCATGGTCCTCACCATACAGGTCCACACCACCAGCATCATGGTCTCACCATACCAGGTCCACACCACCAGCATCATGGTCCTCACCATACCAGGTCCACACCACCAGTATCATGGTCCTCACCATACCAGGTCACACCACCAGCATCATGGTCCTCACCATACAGGTCTACACCACCAGCATCATGGTCCCCACTACCAGGTCCACACCACCAGCATCATGGTCCTCACCATACCAGGTCCACACCACCAGTATCATGGTCCTCACCATACCAGGTCCACACCACCAGCATCATGGTCCTCACCATACAGGTCCACACCACCAGCATCATGGTCCTCACCATACCAGGTCCACACCACCAGCATCATGGTCCTCACCATACCAGGTCCACACCACCAGCATCATGGTCCCACCAAGGTCCACACCACCAGCATCATGGTCCTCACCATACAGGTCCACACCACCAGCATCATGGTCCTCACCATACAGGTCCACACCACCAGCATCATGGTCCTCACCATACCAGGTCCACACCACCAGCATCATGGTCCTCACAATACCAGGTCCACACCACCAGCATCATGGTCCTCACCATAACAGGTCCACACACCAGCATCATGGTCCTCACCATACCAGGTCCACACCACCAGCATCATGGTCCTCACCATACCAGGTCCACCACCACCAGTATCATGGTCCTCACCATACCAGGTCCACACCACCAGCATCATGGTCCTCACCATACCAGGTCCACACCACCAGCATCATGGTCCTCACCATACCAGGTCCACAACAGCATCATGGTCCTCACCATACCAGGTCCACACCACCAGCATCATGGTCCTCACCATACCAGGTCCACACCACCAGCATCATGGTCCTCACCATACCAGGTCCACACCACCAGCATCATGGTCCTCACCATACCAGGTCCACACCACCAGTATCATGGTCCTCACAATACCAGGTCCACACCACCAGCATCATGGTCCTCACCATACAGGTCCACACCACCAGCATCATGGTCCTCACCATACCAGGTCCACACACCAGTATCATGGTCCTCACAATACAGGTCATCAC
Organism: Procambarus virginalis; assembly: GCA_020271785.1. Lineage (NCBI taxonomy): Eukaryota > Metazoa > Arthropoda > Malacostraca > Decapoda > Cambaridae > Procambarus > Procambarus virginalis. The sequence continues at coordinate 89,658 of WNGS01157616.1, forward strand.
CATACCAGGTCCACACCACCAGTATCATGGTCCTCACCAATACCAGGTCCACACCACCAGATCATGGTCCTCACCATACCAGGTCCACACCACCAGTATCATGGTCCTCACCATACAGGTCACACCACCAGCATCATGGTCCTCACCATACCAGGTCCACACCACCAGCATCATGGTCCTCACCATACCAGGTCCACACCACCAGTATCATGGTCCTCACCATACCAGGTCACACCACCAGCATCATGGTCTCACCATACAGGTCCACACCACCAGCATCATGGTCCTCACCATACCAGGTCCACACCACCAGTATCATGGTCCTCACATACCAGGTCCACACCACCAGCATCATGGTCCTCACCATACCAGGTCTACACCACCAGCATCATGGTCCTCACCATACCAGGTCCACACCACCAGCATCATGGTCCTCACCATACCAGGTCCACACACCAGCATCATGGTCCTCACAATACAGGTCTACACCACCAGCATCATGGTCCTCACCATACCAGGTCCACACCACCAGCATCATGGTCCTCACCACCATACCAGGTCCACACCACCAGTATCATGGTCCTCACAATACCAGGTCCCCACCACCAGCATCGGTCCTCACCATACAGGTCCACACCACCAGCATCATGGTCCTCACAATACCAGGTCCACACCACCAGCATCATGGTCCTCACCATACCAGGTCCACACCACCAGCATCATGGTCCTCACCATACCAGGTCCACACCTCCAGTATCATGGTCCTCCACCAGGTCCACACCACCAGCATCATGGTCCTCACCATACAGGTCCACACCACCAGCATCATGGTCCTCACCATACAGGTCCACACCACCAGCATCATGGTCCTCACCATACCAGGTCCACACCACCAGCATCATGGTCCTCACCATACCAGGTCCACACCACCAGCATCATGGTCCTCACCATAACCAGGTCCACACCACCAGCATCATGGTCCTCACATACCAGGTCCACACCACCAGCATCATGGTCCTCACCATACCAGGTCCACACCACCAGTATCATGGTCCTCACCATACCAGGTCCACACCACCAGCATCATGGTCCTCACCATACCAGGTCCACACCACCAGCATCATGGTCCTCACCATACCAGGTCCACACCACCAGTATCATGGTCCTCACCATACCAGGTCCACACCACCAGCATCATGGTTCTCACCATACCAGGTCCACACCACCAGCATCATGGTCCTCACCATACCAGGTCCACACCACCAGCATCATGGTCCTCACCATACAGGTCCACACCACCAGTATCATGGTCCTCACCATACCAGGTCCACACCAACAGCATCATGGTCCTCACCATACCAGGTCCACACCACCAGTATCATGGTCCTCACATACCAGGTCCACACCACCAGCATCATGGTCCTCACCATAAGGTCCACACACACCAGCATCATGGTCCTCACCATACCAGGTCCACACCACCAGTATCATGGTCCTCACCATACCAGGTCCACACCACCAGTATCATGGTCCTCACAATACCAGGTCCACACCCACAGCATCATGGTCCTCACCATACTGGTCCACACCACCAGCATCATGGTCCTCACCATACCAGGTCCACACCACCAGTATCATGGTCCTCACCATACCAGGTCCACACACACCAGCATCATGGTCCTCACAATACAGGTCCACACCACCAGCATCATGGTCCTCACCATACCAGGTCCACACCACCAGCATCATGGTCCTCACCATACCAGGTCCACACCACCAGTATCATGGTCCTCACAATACCAGGTCCACACCACCAGCATCATGGTCCTCACCATACTGGTCTACACACACCAGCATCATGGTCCTCACAATACCAGGTCCACACCACCAGCATCATGGTCCTCACCATACCAGGTCTACACCACCAGCATCATGGTCCTCACCATACCAGGTCCACACCACAGTATCATGGTCCTCACCAGGTCCACACCACCAGCATCACGGTCCTCACCATACTGGTCTACACCACCAGCATCATGGTCCTCACCATACTGGTCTACACCACCAGCATCATGGTCCTCACCATACCAGGTCCACACCACCAGTATCATGGTCCTCACAATATCAGGTCCACATCACCAGCATCATGGTCCTCACCATAACAGGTCCACACCACCAGCATCATGGTCCTCACTATACCAGGTCCACACCACCAGCATCATGGTCCTCACCATACCAGGTCCACACCACCAGTATCATGGTCCTCACCATACCAGGTCCACACCACCAGCATCATGGTCCTCACCATACCAGGTCCACACCACCAGTATCATGGCCCTCACCATACCAGGTCCACACCACCAGTATCATGGTCCTCACCATACCAGGTCCACACCAACAGCATCATGGTCTCACCATACCAGGTCCACACCACCAGCATCATGGTCCTCACCATACCAGGTCCACACCACCAGTATCATGGTCCTCACCATACCAGGTCCACACCACCAGTATCATGGTCCTCACCATACCAGGTCCACACCACAGCATCATGGTCCTCACCATACCAGGTCCACACAACCAGTATCATGGTCCTCACCATACCAGGTCCACACCACCAGCATCATGGTCCTCACCATACTGGTCTACACCACCACCAGCATCATGGTCCTCACCATACCAGGTCCACACCAACAGTATCATGGTCCTCACCATACCAGGTCCACACCACCAGTATCATGGTCCTCACAATACCAGGTCCACACCACCAGCATCATGGTCCTCACCATAACAGGTCCACACACAACAAACACAAAACGTTGCTACAACCTCCACTAATGTCACCGAAGGGGTGCGGGAAAGAAATGCTTCAAGTACGGGTCAACAGTGTATGATCAACCTTTAATCCAAGATTGTCAAAAGTATTTCTTTATATAATTTGGAAAATGCTATCTTTTCTAACATTAGTTTCTCCTTTATATGTTACAAAATAATTTTTTCATGTTAAAACGTCAAATTCAAGTACATTACAGATATAAATTTTTGAATGCTGTTTCATAGCTTTAGGAAACAATCATAACAAATTTAGTTACTCGAAGATATATTAGATTATTATATGCAGGCGATGAGTCACAATGACGTGGCTGAAGTATGTTGACCAGACCACACACTAGAAGGTGAAGGGACAACAAACGTCACAATCGACTTGACTCGTCGTCCCTTCACCTTCTAGTGTGTGGTCTGGTCAACATAGGTTATTATTTCTTTTGATGTAGATTATTGGCCTATATATCACGATTTGTTCCCTTTATATATTTAAACTTTTTTTCCATATTCATTTATTAATTTTTAAGTCATTTTGCAACATACAATAAAATTAATTATAAATGTTGTGTCTGAGTTGAATGAAAGGTGTACAAAATATTTACTTTGGTGTACAAAGGTGTACAAAACATTTATAAAAATAATAATAACACTATTTGCTAACTATATATTTAATAATAATATATTAGCACCAATGGGTGAGTACAACTACATGACTGCAGCTAGGGGAGTACAAGTAGGTGAGTAGAACTAGGTTAATATAACTATATGAGTGTAACTAAGGGAGAACAGCTAGGTGAATACAACTACATGACTACAACTAGTCGAAGTACATGTAGGTCAGTACAACTTGAGCACAACTAGGGGGAACACATGTGGGTGAGTATAAGTACAGAAGCTATGGTGGAGTAATTGCAAGTAGGTGAGAACCACTAGAGAAGTAAACGTAGGTGAAAACAACTAGCTTAGTTCAACTAGGTGAGTACTTCAAGTGAAGAGAAGTAGAGTAGTATTGGTAGGTGAGTACAGTTAGGTGAGTATACAGTTAGGTGAGTATACAGTTAGGTGAGTACAGTTAGGTGAGTATACAGTTAGGTGAGTACAGTTAGGTGAGTAGAGCTACGTGAATACAGCTAATTAAGTTGGTACAATTTGGTGAGTACAATTAGATGAGTACATCTAAGAGAGTACAACCAGGTGAACATATCTGAGTACACCTAGGTGTGCATGTGTACTCACGTATTTGTACTCACCTATTTGTGCTTGCGGAGGTTGAGCTCTGGCTCTTTGGTCCTGCCTCTCAACAGGTGTACAGGTTCCTGAGCCTATTGGGCTCTATCATATCTACACTTGAAACTGTGTATAGAGTCAGCCTCCACCACATCACTGCCTAATGCATTCCATTTGTCAACCACTCTGACACTAAAAAAATTCTATCTAACGTCGCTATGGCTCATTTAGGCACACAGTTTCCACCTGTGTCCCCTAGTGCGTGTGCCCCTTGTGTTAAATAGCCTGTCTTTATATACCCAGTCAATTCATCTGAGAATCTTGTATGCGGTGATCATATCCCCCCTAATTCTTCTGTCTTCTAGCTACGTGAGGTTTAATTCCCGTAGTCTCTCCTCGTAGCTTATACCTCTCAGCCCGGGTACTAGTCTGGTGTCAAACCTTTAAATTTTTTCAAGTTTAGTCTTATGCTTGACTAGATATGGACTCCATGCTGGGGCTGCAGACTCCAGGATTGGTCTGACATAGGTGGTATACAAAGTTCTGAATGATTCCTTGCACAAGTGTCTAAATGCCGTTCTTATGTTAGCCAACCTGACATATGCTACTGATGTTATCTTCTTGATATGGGCTTCAGGGGACAGGTCTGGCGTGATATGAACCCCAGGTCTTTCTCTCTCTCTCTGACTCTTCAAGAATTTCATCTCCCAAATGATACCTTGTAACTGGCCTCCAGCTCTCTACACCTATCTTCATTACATTACATTTGCTTGGGTTAACCTCTAACAACCATTTGTTCAACCATTCCTCCTCTGTCTTAAATTAATCCCTCTCATAATTTTGGCATCGTCAGCAAACATTGAGAGGAAAGCGTCCATACTCTCCCGGAGATCATTTACGCTTATCAGAAACAGGATAGGACCGAGTACAACGCCCTGTTGGACTTCACTGGTGACTTCACGCCAATCTGAGGTCTCACCCCTCACTGTAACTCTTTCTTTCCTATTGCTTAGGTACTCCCTTATCCACTGGAGCCCTTTACCAGTTACTCCTGCCTGTCTCCCCAGCTTATGTACCAGCCTCTTATGGGGGACTGTGTCAAAGGCTTTCCGACAGTCCAAAAAATGCAGTCCGCCCAGCCCTCTCTTTCTTGCTTAATCTATGTCACCTGATCGTTGAATATTATTAAGCCTTTCAGGCAAAATTTATCCTCCTTGAACCCATGTTGGCAATTTGTCACGAAGTCCCTTCGCTCCAGATGTGTTACTAGGTTTTTTCTCACGATCTTCTCCATCACTTTGCATGGTATACAAGTCAAGGACACTGGCCTGTAGTTCAGTGCCTCTTGTCTGTCACCCTTTTTGTATATTGGGACCAAATTAGTCGCCTTCCATATTTCTGGCAGGTCTCCCGTCTCCAGTGATCTACTATACACTATGGAGAGTGTCAAGCTGAGTGCCTCTGCACACTCTTTCAATACCCATGGTGAGATCCCGTCTGGACCAACAGCCTTTCTCACATCCAGATCCAACAGGTGTCTCTGGACCTCATCTCTCGTAATTTCGAACCCTTCCAAGGCCGCCTGGTTCACTGCCCCCTCTCCTAGCGCAGTGGCCTCACCAAGTTCTATTGTTAAGACCTGAAACCTCTTGTTGAGTTCTTCACACACCTCTTTGTAATTGTCTGTATACCTGTCCTCGCCTGTTCTAACTTTCATTAATTGTTCTTTCAGTGTTGTTTTCCTCCTGATGTGACTGTGGAGTAGCTTTGGATCGGTCTTGGCTTTGTTTGCTATATCATTTTCATCATTTTTCTCTGCTTCTCTTCTCACCCTGACATACTCATTCCTGGTTCTCTGGTATCTCTCTCTCTGCTTTTTGGTGTTCTGTTATTTCGGAAGTTCCTCCACGCCCTTTTGTTCAGTTCCTTTGCTTCCATACATGCCCTGTTAAACTATGGATTCTTCCTTTGCTTCTCGGATTTTTCCCTTTGGGCCAGGATAAACCTATTTACTGCCTCCTGACACTTTTGGGTGATATAGTCCATTATATCTTGTACAGACTTATCTGTGATGTCTGTGTCCCATGGTATTGTAACAATCGAGGCTTGTTGTAAAAATTATCCAGAATGGTTATCTACACAAGGAGAATGGGAAGCTGGACCCGCGTGGGAGCATCCCCCAGGGACTTAGCGGTGGAAATAACCGGACGCCTTTGTTCCCAAGCTTCATAATGAATCTTTCTACAGTATTCACTTACTTAGAGAAATTAACCTTCAGTCATTTTGCATTCAAATTGTACTGTATAGTATTACTGTATAATATCAAGAGTATTCTCATGATTAGAAGGAGTTTAAGTCACCATCAGTGACGTCACAAGCAAGAACTAGGTTGTGACGCGGAGTGACCGGAGGTCATAGGTCACGAGGTTCCATGTCCTCTATTTCTCAAAGGTCAAATAGCTATGTTGTAATTGGGAATAGCTCTTCCTTAAGATGTTTGTGTAATTTAACTTCAGTACAATAAATCAATCAATCCGGATAATTCAGTACGACAGAGGTTAATTGTTATAACTTAAGCCTGGCAAAGTAACTTAGATACTAGCGGAAGAATACAGATCTAGGCCTCTGGGTAGTGGAGAGAGAGGACAGGGCAGTGTGGTTTCAGCAGCAACTGGGAGAGGTCATCCATCTCACCTCTTCCCCAAGGCAACACAACATCTAGCTGTCTATAGAAGGTAAAAGTTGCTTGGAGTTTCTTAGGGATAGGTCACTCATTGCCGTTAAATTTATAGTCAGGGCATATTCAGTTAGGGCGTGTTCAAGTAGGGAGTGAACAATTATTTAGATTTTGCTTATTTTTGAATAAATTAATTAGCTTAATGTGTATTTTATTATTTCCATGTGTTTGTTATATTTATGTGAATTGTCCTTGTCACGTGGTTCCCACGTGGCCGAGTTGAATGGGCGCCGATTCTAACACCGAATCAGGATTATCATCCCTGTTGATTTTAATTAACTACACACGTAAGATCCAGGGTTTATTTGTACTAGTGGGGAATCAAGCCCCAAGGTTGATTGTTTAGCGTGGTCGACCCAAACCTCGATCATTGCTCATTTGGTTACTGGTCTGGTGGTGGCGGCGGAAAGGAGATCCTAGAACTTTGCTAGAAGTCTATTTTCACGTCATACGGGTTGTAGAATCTCAAGTCGGTAAATCGTCTTGAGACCACGTGGCGTGGAGTCGGCTCGAGTAAAAGTCTTGGGGGNCATCATGGTCCTCACCATACAGGTCCACACCACCAGTATCATGGTCCTCACAATACCAGGTCCACACCACCAGCATCATGGTCCTCACCATACCAGGTCCACACCACCAGTATCATGGTCCTCACCATACCAGGTCCACACCACCAGCATCATGTCCTCACCATACCAGGTCCACACCACCAGCATCATGGTCCTCACCATAACAGGTCCACACCACCAGCATCATGGTCCTCACCATAACAGGTCCACACCACCAGCATCATGGTCCTCACCATACCAGTCCACACCACCAGCATCATGGTCCTCACCATACCAGGTCCACACCACCAGCATCATGGTCCTCACCATACCAGGTCCACACCACCAGTATCATGGTCCTCACATACCAGGTCCACACCACCAGCATCATGGTCCTCACCATACGGTCTACACCACCAGCATCATGGTCCTCACCATACCAGGTCCACACCACCAGTATCATGGTCCTCACAATACCAGGTCCTCACCATCCAGGTCCACACCACCAGCATCATGGTCCTCACCATACCAGGTCCACACCACCAGTATCATGGTCCTCACCATACCAGGTCCCACCACCAGTATCATGGTCCTCACCATACTGGTCTACACCACCAGCATCATGGTCCTCACCATACCAGGTCCACACCACCAGCATCATGGTCCTCACCATACCAGGTCCACACCACCAGTATCATGGTCCTCACAATACCAGGTCCACACCACCAGCATCATGGTCCTCACAATACTGGTCTACACCACCAGCATCATGGTCCTCACCATACCAGGTCCACACCACCAGTATCATGGTCCTCACCATACCAGGTCCACACCACCAGTATCATGGTCCTCACATACCAGGTCACACCACCAGCATCATGGTCCTCACCATACCAGTCCACACCACCAGCATCATGGTCCACCATACCAGGTCCACACCACCAGCATCATGGTCCTCACCATACCAGGTCCACACCACCACCAGCATCATGGTCCTCACCATACCAGGTCCACACCACCCATCTCATGGTCCTCACCATACTGGTCTACACCACCACATCATGGTCCTCACCATACCAGGTCCACACCACCAGTATCATGGTCCTCACAATACCAGTCCACACCACCAGCATCATGGTCCTCACCATACCAGGTCACACCACCAGCATCATGGTCCTCACCATACCAGGTCCACACCACCAGCATCATGGTCCTCACCATACCAGGTCCACACCACCAGCATCATGGTCCTCACCATACCAGGTCCACACCACCAGCATCATGGTCCTCACCATACCAGGTCCACACCACCAGCATCATGGTCCTCACCATACCAGGTCCACACCACCAGCATCATGGTCCTCACCATACCAGGTCCACACCACCAGCATCATGGTCCTCACAATACCAGGTCCACACCACCAGCATCATGGTCCTCACCATACCAGGTCCACACCACCAGCATCATGGTCCTCACAATACCAGGTCCACACCACCAGCATCATGGTCCTCACCATACCAGGTCCACACCACCAGCATCATGGTCCTCACCATACTGGTCTACACCACCAGCATCATGGTCCTCACCATACCAGTCCACACCACCAGTATCATGGTCCTCACAATACCAGGTCCACACCACCAGCATCATGGTCCTCACCATACCAGGTCCACACCACCACCAGATCATGGTCCTCACCATAAGGTCCACACCACCAGCATCATGGTCCTCACCATACTGGTCTACACCACCAGCATCATGGTCCTCACCATACCAGGTCCACCCACCATATGGTCCTCACCATACCAGGTCCACACCACCAGCATCATGGTCCTCACCATACCAGGTCCACACCACCATCATGGTCCTCACATACCAGGTCCACACCACCAAGCATCATGGTCCTCACCATACCAGGTCCACACCACCAGCATCATGGTCCTCACCATAACAGGTCACACACCACCAGCATCATGGTCCTCACCATACCAGGTCCACACCACCAGTATCATGGTCCTCACATACCAGGTCCACACCACCAGCATCATGGTCCTCACCATACCAGGTCCACACCACCAGCATCATGGTCCTCACCATACCAGGTCCACACCACCAGCATCATGGTCCTCACCATACCAGGTCCACACCACAGCATCATGGTCCTCACCATACTGGTCTACACCACCAGCATCATGGTCCTCACCATACCAGGTCCACACCACCAGTATCATGGCCCTCACAATGCCAGGTCCACACCACCAGCATCATGGTCCTCACCATACCAGGTCCACACCACCAGCATCATGGTCCTCACCATACCAGGTCCACACCACCACATCATGGTCCTCACCATACCAGGTCCACCACCACCAGCATCATGGTCCTCACCATACCAGGTCCACACCACCACCAGCATCATGGTCCTCACCATACCAGGTCCACACCACCAGCATCATGGTCCTCACCATACCAGGTCCACACCAACAGTATCATGGTCCTCCACTACCAGGTCCACACCACCAGCATCATGGTCCTCACCATACCAGGTCCACACACCAGTATCATGGTCCTCACAATACCAGGTCCACACCACCAGCATCATGGTCCTCACCATACCAGGTCCACCCACCAGTATCATGGTCCTCACCATACCAGGTCCACACCACCACCATCATCATGGTCCTCACCATACCAGGTCCACACCACCAGCATCATGGTCCTCACCATACCAGGTCCACACCACCACATCATGGTCCTCACCATACCAGGTCCACACCACCAGCATCATGGTCCTCACCATACCAGGTCCACACCACCAGCATCATGGTCCTCACCATACCAGGTCCACACCACCAGCATCATGGTCCTCACCATACCAGGTCCACACCACCAGCATCATGGTCCTCACCATACCAGGTCCACACCACATATCATGGTCCTCACAAACATACCAGGTCCTCACCATACCAGGTCCACACCACCAGTATCATGGTCCTCACCATACCAGGTCCACACCACCATATCATGTCCTCACCATACTGGTCCACACCACCAGCATCATGGTCCTCACCATACCAGGTCCACACCACCAGCATCATGGTCCTCACCATACCAGGTCCACACCACCAATCATGGTCCTCACCTACCAGGTCCACACCACCAGCATCATGGTCCTCACCATACCAGGTCCACACCACCAGCATCATGGTCCTCACCATACCAGGTCCACACCACCAATCATGGTCCTCACCATACCAGGTCCACACCACCAGCATCATGGTCCTCACCATACCAGGTCCACACCACCAGCATCATGGTCCTCACCATACCAGTCTACACCACCAGCATCATGGTCCTCACCATACCAGGTCCACACCACACCATATCATGGTCCTCACAATACCAGGTCCACACCACCAGCATCATGGTCCTCACCATACCAGGTCCACACCACCAGCATCATGGTCCTCACCATACCAGGTCCACACCACACAGCATCATGGTCCTCACCATACCAGGTCCACACCACCACCATCATCATGGTCCTCACCATAACAGGTCCACACCACCACCAGCATCATGGTCCACACCACCACCAGCATCATGGTCCTCACACCATACCAGGTCCTCACCATACCAGGTCCACACCACCAGTATCATGGTCCTCACATACCAGGTCCACACCACCAGCATCATGGTCCTCACCATACCAGGTCCACACCACCAGTATCATGGTCCTCACAATACCAGGTCCACACCACCAGCATCATGGTCCTCACCATACCAGGTCCACACCACCAGCATCATGGTCCTCACCATACCAGGTCCACACCACCAGCATCATGGTCCTCACCATACCAGGTCCACACACCAGCATCATGGTCCTCACCATACCACACAGCATCATGGTCCTCACATACCAGGTCCACACCACCAGCATCATGGTCCTCACCATACCAGGTCCCACCACCCCAGCATCATGGTCCTCACCATACCAGGTCCACACCACCAGCATCATGGTCCTCACCATACCAGGTCCACACCACCACCTTCATCATGGTCCTCACCATACCAGGTCCACACCACCAGCATCATGGTCCTCACCATACCAGGTCCACACACCAGTATCATGGTCCTCACCATACCAGGTCCACACCACCAGCATCATGGTCCTCACCATACCAGGTCCACACCACCAGCATCATGGTCCTCACCATACCAGGTCCACACCACCAGCATCATGGTCCTCACCATACCAGGTCCACACCACCAGTATCATGGTCCTCACAATACCAGGTCCACACCACCAGCATCATGGTCCTCACCATACCAGGTCCACACCACCAGCATCATTGTCCTCACCATACCAGGTCCACACCACCAGCATCATGGTCCTCACCATACCAGGTCCACACCACCAGCATCATGGTCCTCACCATACTGGTCCACACCACAGCATCATGGTCCTCACCATACCAGGTCCACACCACCAGCATCATGGTCCTCACATACCAGGTCCACACCACCAGCATCATGGTCCTCACATACCAGGTCCACACCACCAGCATCATGGTCCTCACCATACCAGGTCCACACCACCCCAGCATCATGGTCCTCACCATACCAGGTCCACACCACCAGCATCATGGTCCTCACCATACCAGGTCCACACCACCACCAGCATCATGGTCCTCACCATACCAGGTCCACACCACCAGCATCATGGTCCTCACCATACCAGGTCCACACCACCAGCATCATGGTCCTCACCATACCAGGTCCACACCACCACAGCATCATGGTCCTCACCATACCAGGTCCACCACCATATCATGGTCCTCACAATACCAGGTCCACACCACCAGCATCATGGTCCTCACCATACCAGGTCCACACCACCAGTATCATGGTCCTCACCATACCAGGTCCACACCACCACCAGCATCATGGTCCTCACCATACCAGGTCCACACCACCAGCATCATGGTCCTCACCATACCAGGTCCACACCACCAGCATCATGGTCCTCACCATACCAGGTCCACACCACCAGCATCATGGTCCTCACCATACCAGGTCCACACCACCAGTATCATGGTCCTCACAATACCAGGTCCACACCACCAGCATCATGGTCCTCACCATACCAGGTCCACACCACCAGTATCATGGTCCTCACCATACCAGGTCCACACCACCAGCATCATGGTCCCACCATATACTGGTCCACACCACCAGCATCATGGTCCTCACCATACCAGGTCCACACCACCAGTATCATGGTCCTCACAATACCAGGTCCTCACCATACCAGGTCCACACCACCAGTATTATGGTCCTCACAATACCAGGTCCACACCACCAGTATCATGGTCCTCACCATACCAGGTCCACACCACCAGCATCATGGTCCTCACCATACCAGGTCCACACCACCAGCATCATGGTCCTCACCATACCAGGTCCACACCACCAGCATCATGGTCCTCACCATACCAGGTCCACACCACCAGTATCATGGTCCTCACAATACCAGGTCCACACCACCAGCATCATGGTCCTCACCATACTGGTCTACACCACCAGCATCATGGTCCTCACCATACCAGGTCCACACCACCAGCATCATGGTCCTCACACTACCAGGTCCTCACCATACCAGGTCCACACCACCAGTATCATGGTCCTCACCATACCAGGTCCACACCACCAGCATCATGGTCCTCACCATACCAGGTCCACACCACAGCATCATGGTCCTCACCATACCAGGTCCACACCACCAGCATCATGGTCCTCACCATACCAGGTCCACACCACCAGCATCATGGTCCTCACCATACCAGGTCCACACCACCAGTATCATGGTCCTCACAATACCAGGTCCACACCACAGCATCATGGTCCTCACCATACCAGGTCCCACACCAGCATCATGGTCCTCACCATACCAGGTCCACCCACCAGCATCATGGTCCTCACCATACCAGGTCCACACCACCAGCATCATGGTCCTCACCATACTGGGTCCACACCACCACCATCATGGTCCTCACCATACCAGGTCCACACCACCAGCATCATGGTCCTCACAATACCAGGTCCACACCACCAGCATCATGGTCCTCACCATACCAGGTCCACACCACCAGCATCATGGTCCTCACCATACCAGGTCCACACCACCACCATCATCATGGTCCTCACCATACCAGGTCCACACCACCACCAGCATCATGGTCCTCACCATACCAGGTCCACACCACCAGCATCATGGTCCTCACCATACCAGGTCCACACCACCAGCATCATGGTCCTCACCATACCAGGTCCACACCACCAGTATCATGGTCCTCACAATACCAGGTCCACACCACCAGCATCATGGTCCTCACCATACCAGGTCCACACCACCAGCATCATGGTCCTCACATACCAGGTCCACACCACCAGCATCATGGTCCTCACCATACCAGGTCCACACCACCAGCATCATGGTCCTCACAATACCAGGTCCACACCACCAGCATCATGGTCCTCACCATACCAGGTCCACACCACCAGCATCATGGTCCTCACCATACCAGGTCCACACCACCAGCATCATGGTCCTCACCATACCAGGTCCACACCACCAGCATCATGGTCCTCACCATACCAGGTCCACACCACCATATCATGGTCCTCACAATACCAGGTCCACACCACCAGCATCATGGTCCTCACCATAACAGGTCCACACCACCAGCATCATGGTCCTCACAATACCAGGTCCACACCACCAGCATCATGGTCCTCACCATACAGGTCCACCCACGCATCATGGTCCTCACCATACCAGGTCCACACCACCAGTATCATCATGGTCCTCACAATACCAGGTCCTCACCATACCAGGTCCACACCACCATATCATGGTCCTCACAATACCAGGTCCACACCACCATATCATGGTCCTCACCATACCAGGTCCACACCACCAGCATCATGGTCCTCACCATACTGGTCCACACCACCAGCATCATGGTCCTCACCATACCAGGTCCACACCACCAGCATCATGGTCCTCACCATACCAGGTCCACACCACCAGTATCATGGTCCTCACAATACCAGGTCCACACCACTAGCATCATGGTCCTCACCATACTGGTCTACACCACCAGCATCATGGTCCTCACCATACCAGGTCCACACCACC
>WNGS01157616.1:104401-122019 GCA_020271785.1 Procambarus virginalis
CTGGTGGTGTGGACCTGGTATTGTGAGGACCATGATACTGGTGGTGTGGACCTGGTATGGTGAGGACCATGATGCTGGTGGTGTAGACCAGTATGGTGAGGACCATGATGCTGGTGGTGTGGACTGGTATGGTGAGGACCATGATGCTGGTGGTGTGGACCTGGTATGGTGAGGACGATGATATACTGGTGGTGTGGACCTGGTATGGTAAGGACCCTGATGCTGGTGGTGTAGAAAAGTATGGTGAGGACCATGATGCTGGTGGTGTGGACCTGGTATTGTGAGGACCATGATACTGGTGGTGTGGACCTGGTATGGTGAGGACCATGATACTATGGTCCTCACCATACCAGGTCCACACAACCAGTATCATGGTCCTCACAATACCAGTTCCACACCACCAGCATCATGGTCCTCACCATACCAGGTCCACACCACCAGTATCATGGTCCTCACAATACCAGGTCCACAAAAAAAGCATCATTGTCCTCACCATACCAGGTCCACACCACCAGCATCATGGTCCTCACCATAACAGGTTCACACCACCAGCATCATAGTCCTCACCATAACAGGTCCACACCAGCAGCATCATTGTCCTCACCATACCAGGTCCACACCACCAGCATCATGGTCCTCACCATACCAGGTCCACACCACCAGCATCATGGTCCTCACCATACTGGTATACACCACCAGCATCATGGTCCTCACCATACCAGGTCCACACCACCAGTATCATGGCCCTCACAATGCCAGGTCCACACCACCAGCATCATGGTCCTCACCATACCAGGTCCACACCACCAGCATTATGGTCCTCACCTTACCAGATCCACACCACCACCATAATCATGTTCCTCACCATACCAGGTCCACACCACCACCAGCATCATGGTCCTCACCATACCAGGTCCACACCACCACCAGCATCATGGTCCTCACCATACCAGGTCCACACCACCAGCATCATGGTCCTCACCATACCAGGTCCACACCAACAGTATCATGGTCCTCACAATACCAGGTCTACACCACCAGCATCATGGTCCTCACTATACCAGGTCCACACCACCAGTATCATGGTCCTCACAATACCAGGTCCACACCACCAGCATCATGGTCCTCACCATACCAGGTCCACACCACCAGTATCATGGTCCTCACAATACCAGGTCCACACCACCACCAGCATCATGGTCCTCACCATACCAGGTCGACACCACCAGCATCATGGTCCTCACCATAACAGGTCCACAGCACCAGCATCATGGTCCTCACCATAACAGGTCCACACCACCAGCATCATGGTCCTCACCATACCAGGTCCACACCACCAGTATCATGGTACTCACAATACTAGGTCCACACCACCAGCGTCATGGTCCTCACCATAACAGGTCCACACCACCAGTGTCATGGTCCTCACAATACCAGGTCCACACCACCAGCATCATGGTCCTCACCATACTGGTCTACACCACCAGCATCATGATCCTCACCATACCAGGTCCACACCACCCGTATCATGGTCCTCACAATACCAGGTCCTCATCATACCAGGTCCACACCACCAGTATTATGGTCCTCATAATACCATTCCACACCACCAGTATCATGGTTCCACCATACCAGGTCCACACCACCAGTATCATGGTCATCACCATACTGGTCTACACCACCAGCATCATGGTCCTCACCATACCAGGTCCACACCACCAGCATCATGGTCCTCACCATACCAGGTCCACACCACCAGTATCATGATCCTCACCATACCAGGTCCACACCACTAGCATCATGGTCCTCACCATACTGGTCTACACCACCAGCATCATGGTCCTCACCATACCAGGTCCACACCACCAGCATCATGGTCCTCACCAGGTCCACACTACCACCAGCATCATGGTCCTCACCATACCAGGTCCACACCACCAGTATCATGGTCCTCACAATACCAGGTCCACACCACCAGCATCATGGTCCTCACCATACTTGTCTACACCACCAGCATCATGGTCCTCACCATACCAGGTCCACACCACCAGTATCATAGTCCTCACAATACCAGGTCCTCACCATACCAGGTCCACACCACCAGATTATGGTCCTCACAATACCAGGTCCACGCCACCAGTTTCATGGTCCTCACCGTACCAGGTCCACACCACCAGTATCATGGTCCTCACCATACTGGTCTACACCACCAGCATCATGGTCCTCACCATACCAGGTGTACACCACCAGCATCATGTCCTCACCATACCAGGACCACACCACCAGTATCATGGTCCTCACCATACCAGGTCAACACCACCAGCATCATGGTCCTCACCATACTGGTCTACACCACCAGCATCATGGTCCTCACCATACCAGGTCCACACCACCAGTATCATGGTCCTCACAATACCAGGTCCACACCACCAGCATCATAGTCCTCACCATACTGGTCTACACCACCAGCATCATGGTCCTCACCATACCAGGTCCACACCACCAGTATCATGGTCCTCAACATACCAGGTCCACACCAGCAGCATCATGGTCCTCACAATACCAGGTCTACACCACCAGCATCATGGTCCCCACTATACCAGGTCCACACCACCAGCATCATGGTCCTCACCATACCAGGTCCACACCACCAGTATCATGGTCCTCACAATACCAGGTCCACCCCACCAGCATCATGGTCCTCACCATGCTGGTCTACACCACCAGCATCATGGTCCTCACCATACCAGGTCTACACCACCAGCATCATGGTCCTCATCATACCAGGTCCACACCAGTAGTATAAACCGGGCCAGAACGTGTCCGTTTTGCTTTTTCTGCGGGACACGATCTGGCCCCATGTTTTTTAGTTACCCCGGTGAGATTTGACGGACACGATCTGGCCCCATGTTTTTTCGTTGCCCCGGTGAGATTTGACGGACACGATTGGCCCCATGTTTTTTCGTTACCCGCTGACCCATGCACGGGCATTGCTAATGGTCAATGACGTCATCAACTTACCTGGGGATTAAAAGGCCGGCTCCTGGCCCCATCATTTTTCGTTGCCTCAGCGACCCCGCACAGGCATTGCTAATGGTCACCCTGTCTTCATCCCCTGTTTTAAGTCCGTTTTCTGTTATAGTGTATTTATTCCCATTTTTTCAATATTTATAGCAAAGGGGGATTCAAATGCTGTCTTCTGTCAAGCCTAATGTGCATAGCGCTAACCATTATATGCTCGTTTTTTCTCAATAAGGTATTGCCATACTGTTTCCCATTGTCTAAGATCATTTTATAGCTAAGATTTCATATGACATAAGAAAATGAGTTCACCCCTGTTACCACCTCCTGGTATGGTGAGGACCTGTATGTTACCACATAACAGGTCCTCACCATACCAGGTCCACACCACCAGTATCATGGTCCTCACAATACCAGGTCCACACCACCAGCATCATGGTCCTCACCATACCAGGTCCGCACCACCAGCATCATGGTCCTCACCATACCAGGTCCACACCACCATCAGCATCATGGTCCTCACCTTAACAGGTCCACACCACCACCAGCATCATGGTCCTCAACATACCAGGTCCCACCACCATCAGCATCATGGTCCTCACCATACCAGGTCCACACCACCAGTATCATGGTCCTCACAATACCAGGTCCACACCACCAGCATCATGGTCCTCACCATACCAGGTCCACACCACCAGTATCATGGTCCTCACAATACCAGGTCCACACCAAAAGCATCATGGTCCTCACCATACCAGGTCCACACCACCAGCATCATGGTCCTCACCATAACAGGTCCACACCACCAGCATCATGGTCCTCACCATAACAGGTCCACACAACCAGCATCATGGTCCTCACCATACCACCAGTATCATGGTCCTCACAATACCAGGTCCACACCACCAGCATCATGGTCCTCACCATACCAGGTCCACACCACCAGCGTCATGGTCCTCACCATACCAGGTCCACACCACCAGCATCATGGTCCTCACCATACCAGGTCCACACCACCAGCATCATGGTCCTCACCATACTGGTCTACACCACCAGCATCATGGTCCTCACCATACCAGGTCCACACTACCAGTATCATGGTCCTCACAATGCCAGGTTCACACCACCAGCATCATGGTCATCACCATACCAGGTCCACACCACCAGCATCATGGTCCTCACCATACCAGGTCCACACCACCACCATCATCATGTTCCTCACTATACCAGGTCCACACTACCACCAGCATCATGGTCCTCACCATACCAGGTCCACACCACCAGTATCATGGTCCTCACAATACCAGGTCCACACCACCAGCATCATGGTCCTCACCATACTTGTCTACACCACCAGCATCATGGTCCTCACTATACCAGGTCCACACCACCAGTATCATAGTCCTCACAATACCAGGTCCTCACCATACCAGGTCCACACCACCAGTATTATGGTCCTCACAATACCAGGTCCACGCCACCAGTTTCATGGTCCTCACCGTACCAGGTCCACACCACCAGTATCATGGTCCTCACCATACTGGTCTACACCACCAGCATCATGGTCCTCACCATACCAGGTGTACACCACCAGCATCATGGTCCTCACCATACCAGGACCACACCACCAGTATCATGGTCCTCACCATACCAGGTCAACACCACCAGCATCATGGTCCTCACCATACTGGTCTACACCACCAGCATCATGGTCCTCACCATACCAGGTCCACACCACCAGTATCATGGTCCTCACAATACCAGGTCCACACCACCAGCATCATAGTCCTCACCATACTGGTCTACACCACCAGCATCATGGTCCTCACCATACCAGGTCCACACCACCAGTATCATGGTCCTCAACATACCAGGTCCACACCAGCAGCATCATGGTCCTCACAATACCAGGTCTACACCACCAGCATCATGGTCCCCACTATACCAGGTCCACACCACCAGCATCATGGTCCTCACCATACCAGGTCCACACCACCAGTATCATGGTCCTCACAATACCAGGTCCACCCCACCAGCATCATGGTCCTCACCATGCTGGTCTACACCACCAGCATCATGGTCCTCACCATACCAGGTCTACACCACCAGCATCATGGTCCTCATCATACCAGGTCCACACCAGTATATAAACCGGGCCAGAACGTGTCCGTTTTGCTTTTTCTGCGGGACACGATCTGGCCCCATGTTTTTTAGTTACCCCGGTGAGATTTGACGGACACGATCTGGCCCCATGTTTTTTCGTTGCCCCGGTGAGATTTGACGGACACGATTTGGCCCATGTTTTTTTCGTTACCCCGCTGACCCATGCACGGGCATTGCTAATGGTCAATGACGTCATCAACTTACCTGGGGATTAAAAGGCCGGCTCCTGGCCCCATCATTTTTCGTTGCCTCAGCGACCCCGCACAGGCATTGCTAATGGTCACCCTGTCTTCATCTCCCTGTTTTAAGTCCGTTTTCTGTTATAGTGTATTTATTCCCATTTTTTCAATATTTATAGCAAAGGGGGATTCAAATGCTGTCTTCTGTCAAGCCTAATGTGCAATAGCGCTAACCATTATATGCTCGTTTTTTCTCAATAAGGTATTGCCATACTGTTTCCCATTGTCTAAGATCATTTTATAGCTAAGATTTCATATTGACATAAGAAAATGAGTTCACCCTGTTACCAATCCAGTATTTACCCAGGTCTTTTTCCTAAATCTAAAACTCATTGCAATTTATGCCCATTATTTCATGTTCTGTCCAGTGTTGATAATTTTCATAGCCTATGAATATCCCAGTTTATCATGTCCAATCATTCGCAGCTCTATCATGTCTCATCCATTTGTTCGCCTTTCTAGAGAATGTAATTTAAGCTTTGTCAATCTTTCTTTAGAGATTGCTTATGAAGCATAGGACAAATAAATATGAAAACCCACTATCATCCATTTGTATGAAAACAGTCTCCTGCCAGGCGTGGTGACTTCAATGCAATTTCAGTACTAATCCAATATTGCTGCATAACGCATAAATATATATGTACGTACATAAATATATATGCACGTACATAAATATATATGCACATCTCACATTCTCTCAAAAAACAAACCTCCCCCACACCTTGCTGTAGCATATAACAAATTCAAATATTCATTCAGTAAAAGCAAGTCTCTCATGTTTTAAAATAAGACCTTCTGCAGTCATCTTCTTTTCTGACGTCATCATCCCTAATGCGCTGTAAGCCGCCAATGAGCTTCCAGCCAACGTGCTAATGCCGGTCCTATAGGAGGTTCACACATAAGTGTGAACTCTTATTCACTACCAATACCTCACCTATACTCTGTGCTTCACCAGAGTCGATATTCAGCTACAATAGCTTGTATTTTCGCTCATTGCTCCTATTTTTCTGTTATTCATAAACCCAATCAAACCATCCTAACCTAACCTAACCTAACTTATTATTTATAACAAATACATTCTACAGACCAGTTGCTGACATTGTTTAGTGACATCACGAAAAGCGATCTCAGGTATAGGGATGAGGTATTGTTGGCCATTAGCGTATAAGTGACAAGGTATCACAGCACCTGACTTGTCAAACTATGTGTGACGTCACCAGATGACCAATGCGGCCTTTAGCGTCCTACTAGCATATTATTATTCAAAAATGACTAACCATCCCCACCTAACCTAATCAGAGGTTTAAGAATATACATTTTAGTCATCCGCAACTGTAATCATTATTCAGTGATAAGTTCAAAAGTATAACAGCAACCCAAATGTCGTACTGCAATTTAAGCAGAATCGTACATCTGGCAGCATAGCAGGTAAGATGAACATTAGAATAAAGGCGACTGCAGAAGTCCTATTGGCCCATACGAGGCAGCTCCTATATATTTTCACCCAATCTCGTTCATATTCATGTCCACCTTATGCTTAAAACAACCAAGGGATCTCACTTAAAGTAATAGTTTACAATAATAGTTTTAATAAATAGCTCTCATTCCAGTTTTTACACAACAGCAATTATGTAACCCTATAGCTAGATATCGTACTATAATCCACAAGTAGTTACCACACATCTGGCAGCACAGCGGATTAGTACCTGTGTTCATAGGCTATTCAACTGTCCTCACCTCCATCAAGTAGCTATCCAAATGTCGCGCCTCAATTCATCCATCTAGCAACTCAGCTGGATGCTAACCACTATATTCATAGGCTAATCATTTCTACACCTCAAAAAAATCCTAGTCTTGCTACGCATGTAGAGAAAATTCCCATTATTATCTTATTTTCCATTAACCTCCCTCCCCAGGTAATAGAGGTTAGGTTGAGGATGGTTGTATTGATGTGAAAAAATGCTACGAATATGATGCAATATTGAACAAGATCAGGTATCAGAGGTTAGGTTCAGGACGGTTGGGTTAATGCACACACAACACGTTCCTCCTATATTTACGATAAATTTGAAGTTGGATAAAGGGAGGTTAGGTCCAGGACGGTTGGGTTGAAGTGTAAAAACAAAACACCTACCCAACAATATAGCTACAATATTGAACACAATTCCAAGTTTTAAAGGAAAGGGGCTGTTAGGTCCATATCCAAAACATCACTTTTCTATGAATATGGTTACAATGTTCAACAAAGAACCTAGTAGGTTAGGCACAGTGCGGATAGGTTCATATCCAAAACTTTCTTTTCGAAGAATATTGATAAAATATTCAACAAAGCTCCAAGACTCTTACAGGTTAGGCACGGGCATTTAGGTTCATATCCAATAACATCACTTCTCTGAGTATATGTCGTATCAGAGGTTAGGTCCAGGTTTAGATGGAATGGGTGGAATGTGGGTAAAATGGGCTTTGACTGTGCTATGATACACATCATTTGGGTAAATTTGTGAAAATTGTCTCCAATTTGGTGGTGATAGCTTAAATTTCCCCAACTTTAATCAAATCTGCTAGGTTAGGTTAGGTAAGGTTGTCTAGGGTAGGCTGGAATAGGTGAAAACTTGGCTAAAATGATCTTTGGCTGTGCTATGTTACAAAAACATTTTGGGTATATTTGGTAGAAATTGTCTTAAATTAGGTTGAATTTAGGTGAGTAAGCATAAATTTCACGAACTTTAATCAAATCTAGCTTGGGATTTGCTAGAACAGGTTAGGTGAGGTTGCGTAGGGTAAGATGGAATGGGTGGAAATGTGGGTAAAATGGGCTTTGACTGTGCTATGATACACATCATTTGGGTATATTTGGTGGAAATTGTCTCCAATTTGGTGGCGATAGTTTAAATTTCCCCAACTTTAATCAAATCTGCTAGGTTAGGTTAGGAAGGGTTGTCTAGGGTAGGTTGGAATAGGTGAAAACTTGGCAAAAATGGTCTTTGGCTGTGCTATGTTACAAAAACATTTTGGTATATTGGTAGAATTGTCTTAAATTAGGTTGAATTTAGGTGAGTAAGCATAAATTTCACGAATTTAATCAAATCTAGCTTGGGATATGCTAGGACAGGTTAGGTAAGGTTGTGGGGTAAGGTGGAATAGGTGAAAACTTGGGTGAATGAACTTTGGCTATGCTAGATACAAAACATTTGGGTAAATTCGGTGGAAATTGGCTTAAATTAGGTTGAATTTAGGTGGGAAAGGCATAAATTTAGCCAACTTTAATCAAATCTAACTTTGGATATGCCAGGTGAGGTTGGGTAGGGTTGTCTAGGGTAGGTTGGAATAGGTGAAAACTTAGCTAAAATGAGCTTTGGCCGTGCTATGTTACAAACATTTTGGGTATATTTGGTGGAAATTGTCTTAAATTAGGTCAAATTTATGTGGGATAACTTAAATTTCGCCGACTTTAACAAATCTAGGTTTGGATATGCTAGGTTAGGTTAGGTAAGGTTGCGTAGGGTAGGATGGAATAGGAGGAAATGTAGGTAAAAATGGGCTTTGGCGATGCTATGATACACAACATTTGGATATATTTGGTGGGAATTGTCTTAAATTAGGTCGAATTTAGGTGGCATAGCTTAAATTTCGCCAACTTTAACCAAATCCAGGTTTGGATATGCTAGGTTAGGTTAGGTGAGGTTGCATAGGGTAGGATGGGATAGGAAAAAATGTAGGTAAAATGGGCCTTGACAGTGCTATGATACACAACATTTGGGTATATTTGGTGGAAATTAGTCTTAAATTAGGTCAAATTTAGGTGGGAATAGCTTAAATTTCGCCGACTTTAACCAAATCTAGGTTTGGATATACTAGGATAGGTTAGGTAAGGTTGCATAGGGTAGGTTGGGATAGGAGAAAATGTAGGAAAAAATGGGCTTTGGCGATGCTATGATACACAATATTTGGATATATTCGGTGGAAATTGTCTTAAATTAGGTCAAATTTAGGTGGCATAGCTTAAATTTTACCAACTTGAACTAAATCTAGGTTTGGGTATGCTATGTTAGGTTAGGTGAGGTTGTGTAGGGTAGGATGGAAATAGGAGAAAATGCAGGTAAAAATGGGCTTTGGCGATGCTATGGTACACAACATTTGGATATATTTGGTGAAAATTGTCTTAAATTAGGTCAAATTTAGGTGGGAATAGCTTAAATTTCATCAACTTTAACCAAATCTTTGTTTGGATATGGTAGGTTAGGTTAGGTAAGGTTGCATAGGGTAGGATGGAATAGGAAAAATGTAGGTAAAATGGGCTATGGGAGTGCTGTGATACACAACATTTGGGTATATTTGGTGGGAATTGTCTTAAATTAGGTCGAATTTAGGTGGCGTACCTTAAATTTTACTAACTTGAACTAAATCTAGGTTTGGATATGCTAGGTCAGGTTAGGTGAGGTCGTGTAGGGATGGTTATATAATATCTTAGGGCTAATGAACTAGCATGTTTATGAAATAGTGTAAATTTTCCTATTTGAGGTTCGAGCTATATGACCAACTCATGTAATGTATGGACAGAGGCGACATAGGCTTGTATGTTTGGATATGGGATGCTCATATTTAGTTAGTTAGTATAGCTTTTGCTAGGTTGAATTTAGTCAAATTTGTGTAGTATAAGTATATTTTTTGATAGATTTAGATGAATTTAGGTTTAATAGGATGCATTTGATAAGATATAACAAATTTGTTTAAAATTATCATAGAAAATACTGACTTCACCTAACCCCACCTGCCCTAACATAACTAATGCTAGAACAAATAAGTCTGTTAGATGGTTTGCATAAATAAATATGGGGTGGCTGATTGGAGAGGATGTAACAAGGAAGGTATTAATAAGACATTACAAACAATGGACATATGTTGATGAATAGTTTAGCACTAATAATGTTGAAATATTAATGGCAAATGAATGTGTTTTGTATTGTGCTCATAGGAAGTCATATGTACCATTTTTATATGTAAAATTCTGACTTTTGGGGAGTTGGTTAAACTCAGCATATTATAATTAATGTCCTAAATATACCTAGAAAAATATAATGCAAATTGTGTATTGTTTGACCTAGTTGGTTGTGTTTGTATTTGTACATATATAGCACAATTAGTATACTTGTGTATTAATTGTGCAGATTATGTATTTTGCATAAGTTGTATGATTATTGCAATTATGTATTGATTATATTTAAATAAATTGTGTATTGTTTTGTGCAAGTTGTGTATTAATTGTATATATTTTTGTATGTGTATTTGTGGAAATTGTGTATTTAATGAATATGTGCTAGTTATGTATTGTTCATATTTTGTAAGTTGTGTATTGATTAATTTTTGAGCAAGTTGTGTAAATGTCGCAATTGTATTTGTGTAAATCGTGTATTTATGCTAGTTGTGTATTTTCATATTTGGGGTAGTTATGTATTGTACGTATTTGTGCTAGATATGTATTTGTGCAAGTTGTGTAATAATTATGAAAGATGTGTAATATTTGTGAAAGTTGTGTATTAATTGCGCATGTTGTGTAATTGCATATGGACGAATTGTTTATTTATACCTTTGTGTATTGATTGTCATTGTGCAAGTTGAGTAATTATATAGCAAGTTTTCTTGTATTAATTGTGCAAAGATGTAAAATAATTACACAAATTGTGTAATAATTGTCCATGTTTTATAATAATTTTTGTGCTAATAGTGCATTTATGCAAGTTGTGTTTTTTAATTTGTTGAAGTGGAACTGGTGCAACTGTTTTTTTGTGTGCAAATTGTGTATTTTGTGTAAGCTCTGTAATCTGAAAAAATAGATCTTCATGGTGTAAGTGTATTTGGTTTATGAGACAATGTGTGGGTATTTTGTGAAAATTATGTTTGTGAAATTGTGTAATTTTAGTGAAAGTGCATTTTTGATTGTCTAAATGCATAAGCATTTGATATATTTGTGCAAATACCATACTTTGTGTAAATGTCATACTCTGAGTGTACATGCAATATTGTGTAAATGGTATATTTTTGTGCAACTGACATATTTTGTATGTAAATGTCATATTTTTGTCTATAAATGATATATTTTGTGTGATGGTATATTTTGAGTGTAAATAATATATTTTGTGCATAAATGGCATATTTGGTGTGTAAATGCTGTATTTTCTGTGTATGGCATAAATACATCTGATTAATGGGGAAATGGTGGCAAAAAACTAGGCTATTCTCTATGAATGTATAGGTTGTGGAGTATGTGTAGGTATGTATGCTTGTATTTGTAACTGTTGGTTTAGAAACAAGTTACCTGATTTGCGTAGCAAGACTAGGATTTTTTGAGGTGTAGAAATGATTAGCCTATGAATATAGTGGTTAGCATCCAGCTGAGTTGCTAGATGGATGAATTGAGGTGCGACATTTGGATAGCTATTTGATGGATGTGAGGACAGTTGACTAGCCTATGAACACAGCTACTAATCCGCTGTGCTGCCAGATGTGTGGTAACTACTTGTGGATTATAGTACGATATCTAGCTATAGGGTTTCATAATTGCTGTTGTGTATAAAACTAGAATGAGAGCTATTTATTAAAACTATTATTGTAAACTATTACTTTTAGTGAGATCCCTTGGTTGTTTTAAGCATAGGTGGACATGAATATGAATGAGATTGGGTGAAAATATATAGGAGCTGCCTCGTATGGGCCAATAGGACTTCTGCAGTTGCCTTTATTCTAATGTTCATCTTACCTGCTATGCTGCCAGATGTACGATTCTGCTTAAATTGCAGTACGACATTTGGGTTGCTGTTATACTTTTGAACTTATCACTGAATAATGATTACAGTTGCGGATGATTAAAATGTATATTCTTAAACCTCTGATTAGGTTAGGTGGGGATGGTTAGTCTAGCCATTTTTGAATAATAACATCAAATACAGTTCAAATGCCAATAGGACGCTAAAGGCCGCATTGGCCATCTGGTGACGTCACACATAGTTGACCAGTCAGGTGCTGTGATACCTTGACACTTATATGCTAATGGCCAGCAATACCTCATCCCTATACCTGAGGTCGCTTTTGTGATGTCACTAAAAACATCAACTGGTCTGTAGAATGTATTTGTTGTTTATAAAAAATAAGTTAGGTTAGGTTAGGATGGTTTGATCGGGTTTATGAATAACAGAAAATATGAGCAATGAGCGAAAATATGAGCCATTGCAGCTGAATATCGCCTATGATGTTACAGAGTACAGTTAAGGTATTGGTAGTGATTAAGAGTTCACACTTATGTGTGAACCTCCTATAGGACCGGCATTAGCACGTTGGCTGGAAGCTCATTGGGGGCTTACAGCGCATTAGGGATGATGACGTCAGAAAGTAGGTGACTGCAGAAGGCTTGCTTTTACTGAATGAGAATTTTGATTTGTTATATGCTACAGTAAGGTGGGAGGGGAGGCATGTTTTGATCGAATGGAGATGTGCATATATATTAGTACGAGGCTATATTTATGTGTTATGAAGCAAATAATGGATTACTGAAATTGCATTGAAGTACCACGCCTGGCAGGGACTTAGTTTATGAATATTGGACTAGTACTGAAATTGCATTGAAGTCACCATGCCTGGCAGGGTCTGTTTTCATACCAAATGGGATAGTAGAGTTTTTCATTTTTATTGTCCTATGCTCAATAAGCAATCTCTGAAGAAAAGATCGACAAAGCTTAAATCACATTCTCTAGAAGGCGAAGAAATAGATGTAACATGATAGAGCTGTGAATGAATGAACATGATAAACTGGATATTCATAGGCTATGAAAATTATCAACACTGGACAGAACATGAAATAATGGGCATAAATTGCAATGAGTTTTAGATTTAGGAAAAAGACCTGGGTAAATACTGGATTGGTAACAGGGGTGAACTCATTTTCTTATGTCAATATGAAATCTTAGCTATAAATGATCTTAGACAATGGGAAACAGTATGGCAATACCTTATTGAGAAAAAACGAGCATATAATGGTTAGCGCTATTGCACATTAGGCTTGACAGAAGACAGCATTTGAATCCCCTTTGCTATAAATATTGAAAAATGGGAATAAATACACTATAACAGAAAACGGACTTAAAACAGGGGAGATGAAGACGGGGTGACCATTAGCAATGCCTGTGCGGGGTCGCTGAGGCAACGAAAAATGATGGGGCCAGGAGCCGGCCTTTTAATCCCCAGGTAAGTTGATGACGTCATTGACCATTAGCAATGCCCGTGCATGGGTCAGTGGGGTAACGAAAAAACATGGGGCCAGATCGTGTCCGTCAAATCTCACCAGGGCAACGAAAAAACATGGGGCCAAATCGTGTCCATCAAATCTCACCGGGGTAACTAAAAAACATGGGGCCAGATCGTGTCCCTCAGAAAAGCAAAACGGACACGTTCTGGCCCGGTTTACACTACTCACCACAACCATCACCTGGTAGCTACTCCACTACCATCACCAGGTAGCTACACCACTACCATCACCAGGTAGCTACACCACTACCATCACCAGGTAGCTCCACCACTACCATCACCTGGTAGCTCCACCACTACCATCACCTGGTAGCTCCACCACTACCATCACCTGGTAGCTCCACCACTACCATCACCTGGTAGCTCCACCACAACCATCACCTGGTAGCTACACCACTACCATCACCAGGTAGCTACACCACTACCATCACCTGGTAGCTCCACCACTACCATCATCTGGAAGCTACACCACTACCATCACCTGGTAGCTACACCACTACCATCACCTGGTAGCTCCACCACTACCATCACCAGGTAGCTACACCACTACCATCACCTGGTAGCTACACCACTACCATCACCAGGTAGCTACACCACTACCATCACCAGGTAGCTCCACCACTGGATTCCTGGATTCCTTACGAGAGGAGGTGCGACAGCTGAAGCGTCGGGGGAGGCGGAGAAGACCAAGATAAACAAGACCTCGTCATGGAGAGTCGTTGGGGACAGGAGTCTAAGAAGACCTTGACAAGTCCGCCTACAGACGCCCTAAAGACGGCAAATTCATTTGCCGTGTTGGAGGACGAGTGCTGTGGTGAGCCGGCGGTTCACTCCGAAAAGAAATCAGCAAGGAGCGGCGAAGCGCGGGCCCCTCAGGGCGCTCAGAAAGTTAGGAGGTACCGAGGCGAGTTTTGGTTGTGGGAGATTCCCAGGTGAGGTATTTAGACAGAACGTTTTGTGCCAGAGATAGGGGGAACAGATTAAGAGTTTGCTATCCGGGAGCTGGAATTGGTGATATTGTTGGAAACATGAAAGATATTATGACGGGAAATGGGAGCAAACCCATTATTTGTATTAGTGTAGGGGGTAATGATGTTGGAAGAGTTAGAAGTGAGGAACTAATACTGAAATTCAAGACAGCAATAGAATTAGTTAGGAGCAAGGGAGGAATCCCGATCATATGTGGCATTCTTCCAAGAAAGGGAGTGGGAAATGAATGGATGTCGAGGGCACTTGGTGTCAATTGCAGGCTGGAAAGATATTGCAAATCTAATGCAATATCTTATATAGACAACTGGGAACACTTCTATGGAAGAAATGAAATGTATGCTCGGGATGGGGTGCATCTATCGAGAGCTGGGGTTGTTGCTGTTGCAAATTCGTTGGAAGAAGTGGTTAGAGGTGTTTGTTTGGGTTTAAACTGTTAGTAGATAGAGGTATGGGAATTGATTTGGAGGAAGGATGTAATAAAAGTATGTGTTTGCGGGAGAAAGGAATTGGCAAAATGATCAGGGAAAGAGAAGGGCCTCAAAATAACAATTCACTTAGGGTATATTACACAAACAGTAGAAGTCTAAGAAATAAATTAACGAATTAAATGCTCTTGTCTGCACAGAAAAAATAGATATTATTGTACTTACCGAAACGTGGATGAATGTTGATAATAGAGAACTATTAGCCGAATATCAAATAAATGGATTTAAACTATTTCACACAGATAGATATATTAGACGAGGTGGTGGAGTAGCCATATACGTTAGGGACAATTTGAAATGTAGTCTCAAAGAGGGAATCAAAACTGAGCCACACACAGAAACTATTTGGATAGAATTAAACGAAAAAGCAAATAATATTATATTGGAGTTATATATAGGCCACCAATTTAGACAGAATGGAAGCAAAGCATCTATGGGATGAAATATCTAGGGCATCTAGATCTAACAGTATTTATGTCATGGGTGACTTTAATTTGAGTGGAATAAACTGGTTGAACAAAACAGGGAATAGTGAAGCAGAAGATTTTCTAGAATTAATTGACGATTGCTTTCTTACGCAACACATTAAGGAACCAACACGGGAAAATAATATTTTAGATTTAGTGTTAACTAACAGGGAAACACAAATTAATGACATCGAAATAGGGAGTGAGCTAGGGAACAGTGATCACAAAGAAATCAGATTTGGCATAGAATGGAATAGACCTGTAGGAGAAAATTCTGTTAAAGTGCCAGATTTTCGAAAAGCTGATTTTAATAGCCTAAGAAATTTTTTGGGTCAAATTGATTGGAAAGTCTTGGGTATGGGTGTGGGCCGGTCTTGGAGCGAGACATGAACCCAGCGATAGGTGATGTAAATGGGGATTTCGATGTAGATTCAATTTATAACGTATTTAAGAATATTCTAAACAAAGCACAGGAACGTAGTATACCACACAAATTGAATAGATCGATTACTAATGACCCAAAGTGGATAACAAAGAATTTGAAGAATCTTATAGGTAAAAGAGAGCTTGGTACAAGAGGATTAAAAATGGGGAGGTCACTTTAGAACAGGAATTCGTACAACTAGTTAGAAATGTTAAAAAAGAGATAAGGAAAGCAAAAAGAAACTATGAAGTTCGTATAGCAGGGCAAGCAAAGACAAATCCTAAAGGGTTTTTTCAGTTATATCGAACTAAGACTAGGGAAAGGATAGGTCCATTAAAAACTGAGACAGGTCAAATAACAGATAGTGATGAAGAGATGAGTAGTATTTTTAATAAATATTTTGTATCTGTATTTACTAAAGAGGAACTTAACAATATGCCTTCAGCCCAACAAGTCTATGTGGGTGGGGACGAGGACAGGTTGACGAGTTTAGCAGTTACCAGGGAGGATGTTCTTAAACAAATAGTAAAACTCAAACCAAACAATCCCCAGGGCCGGATGAAGTGTTTGCCAGAGTGCTGAAAGAATGCAAAGAGGAGCTTTGTGACCCACTGTCAATCATATTTAATAAATCAATAGAGTCAGGCACAGTGCCAGAGTTTGGAAAGTTGCTAATGTGATACCAGTTTTTAAGAAAGGAGATAGATCACTTGCGTCTAACTATCGACCAATTAGCCTAACGTCTATTGTGGGAAAGTTACTCGAATCTATAATAGCAAATAAAATTCGTCTTCATCTTGAAAAACATAAATTAATAATTGAGTCGCAACATGGTTTTATAAATGGCCGTTCATGTTTAACAAATTTGTTATCTTTTTATTCTAGCATAGTTGAGGCAGTTGATAGTGGTAAGGATTGTGATGTTGTGTACCTTGACTTTAGCAAAGCTTTCGATACAGTGCCACATGAAAGACTGATTAAAAAGATAGAGGCTCATGGTATTGGGGTGCTATATTAAGCTGGATTAGGGCATGGCTATACCAAAGGAAACAGAGAGTTAGTATAAATGGAGTCAAGTCAGAGTGGGAAAATGTTGTAAGTGGAGTGCCTCAAGGCTCTGTCTTGGGACCTCTGTTGTTTATAATATATATAAATGATTTAGATTCAGGTTTGAGTAGCAACATTTGCAAATTTGCCGATGATACGAAAATCGGTAGGGAAATTAATTCGGAGGAGGACTCACTATCACTTCAAGTTGATCTAGATAGGTTTTGAAATGGTCAAAGGACTGGCAGATGCAGTTTAATGCTGATAAATGTAAAGTTCTGAGGCTAGGTAATGATGATAGAGTTACAAGATACGAGCTAGATGGTGTTGAGATTGCGAAGTCGGATTGCGAAAGGATCTGGGAGTTATAATTAGTAAGAATTTAAACAAAAGGATCAATGCATAAATGTTCGTAATAAGGCAATAGGACACTCGGA
Source organism: Procambarus virginalis (assembly GCA_020271785.1). Taxonomy (NCBI): domain Eukaryota; kingdom Metazoa; phylum Arthropoda; class Malacostraca; order Decapoda; family Cambaridae; genus Procambarus; species Procambarus virginalis. Next base: position 121,973 of record WNGS01157616.1, read on the forward strand.
TTTATTAATCGCAGCGTAAGTAACAAGACACCTGGTGTGGTTCTTAC
>WNGS01157617.1:8511-18710 GCA_020271785.1 Procambarus virginalis
AAGAGAGAGGAGAGATGGAGAAGCCAGAGAGAGAGAGAGAGAGGAGAGAGATGAGGATGAGAGAGAGAGGGAAAGAGAGAGAAATTTATGTAAGCATCCATCGGACCTTTCCTTACGGCTATATCATGCCCGTGCCACCTCTTGGCTGGCTTAATCTTCATCACAAAATGGAAACTTTCCGCAGAAAGTTACCACCGCCACACTATCCTACTCACCCTAGAGTAGATCGCTCTACTCCTCTCAAGAACCACCTTTCATCTGGCTGTTCTTAACTATCGTAGATTCTTTCGGTCGTTCCATATTCCGCCCAACAACACCTACTGGAGCGGCCTCACTCGAGCCAATAGCCTGGTCTGCTTGTAAGAGTTGTCTGGTGGTGAAAGAGTTAATGCCGTCAACACCATTTAACAATGCCGCAAGATGAACTCTTGGGTCATCCAGAACCTGAGGTCATTACCCACTTCCCCCCCGCATCGCTTCCAGTAACCAGATCATCATCCTTCAAGAACGGAACTAGGCCTCTCGTTCCTGTTACTCATCCACTGACCACTCTTACTTCCGTGCTAATTATTCGTTAATGGCTCGGATACGGTCGGTGCACGCTCTTCGTCACTAAGTGTAGCCAAGTTGTCTGGATATAGATACACCAAGTGTATGACAAGTATCCAAGGAGTGTCAGTGGCAGATCCTTGTATGTCTGCCATAGGTTCAGCCATATGGAAGTATATGGAATGGATACGATATGGAAGAAAATGCAGAATAGAGCCAGTGAAGAGCAGGGGTGCCATAGGCACAATCAGAGAACACTGTATAAACATCAGAGGTCCGCGGTTGTTCAACGTCCTCCCAGCAAGCATAAGAAATATTGCTGGAACAACCGTGGACATCTTCAAGAGGAAACTAGATGATTCCTCCAAGGAGTTCCGGACAACCGGGCTGTGGTGGGTATGTGGGCCTGCGGGCCGCTCCAAGCAACAGCCTGGTGGACCAAACTCTCACAAGTCAAGCCTGGCCTCGGGCCGGGCTTGTGGAGTAGAAGAACTCCCAGAACCCCATCAACCAGGTATCAACGAGGTAGCCAGACTTGTGTGTGCAGACATAACAATCAACCGTTCACCTTCAAAATCTGTCCTACCAATTTAATGAACATTTAAAACTCAACAATGATGCAAGCTCAAGTTCAACCCTTGGGCCCCAAACTGGCTCCCCTTTTGGGCGCCCTGTTGGCCTTAATTACTCTGCTTGGATCACCTTGATGACACGCAAAATCGTGAAGCGTTCCACATTTTTGGGGGGCCGGTCGGCCGAGCGGACAGCACGCTGTATTTTTGATCCTGTGGTCCTGGGTTCGATCCCAGGCGCCGGCGAGAAACTATGGGAATAGGTACCTGGGTGTTAGTCAGCTGTCACGGGCTGCTTCCTGGGGGTGGAGGCCTGGTCGAGGACCGGGCAGCGGGGACACTAAAAAAAAAAAGCCCCGAAATCATCTCAAGATAACCTCAAGATAACCTTTGTGTGCGATAATGCCAATTGTGGCCAACTGCTCAACAACAGTGGCTATCATCAAGAGCAACAGCATTAGTGTCTAACGTGAACTTTTGCCAGATTATCTATCATTATCTAACAAGATTATCACATCTAACTCGACCCGTGAAGCAGGGAATTAGAGGTTCGGTTCCATCACATTCAAAAATTTGTATTGATGTTGTTCTAGTATAATTTGGTTGCCTCTAATGGGGACAACAGATTTATATTTGAGGTTGAAGGGATTCACTAAGGGGCCATCAGTTCCAAATATGCCAGAAATATGCAATAAATGGAAACAAGTTCGATTTCAATCAAACTCTTTTGACGAGTTGTATATGAAAAGGGATTCATCTGGTCCGAGTCTCAGCATCTTGGCATAAAGAGGAAGGGAGAAAAAAATTAATTATAAGAACATAAGAACATAAGAACAAAGGTAACTGCAGAAGGCCTATTGGCCAATACGAGGCAGCTCCTATTTATTAGTGTCAACAATTTTCCAAAATGTTAAAAAATTAGCATCAAACACCAAAAATTATCAAACAGCATCAAAATTAGTCAACTGAAATCATGTCTATGACTCTCAGCTATCACAAAAGCATATAATAAAAAAGTAATAATTATATTTATCCTCAAATTTTTATTTTTTATTTTTTATTATTTGTTTATCGGTCGATTTGCATGAAGCTTATACACGTGACTGCCCGTGAGCCTATCTGTAAGGAGCCAATTTTGGAGGAAATTGGTTGATGTCAACCTCAGCCACAGATGAGACTAGACTTCCATAGACTTCATTTTTTAATTATTTCTTTTCAAGTAACATGAACATAGCTTCTACTCTTTCATTTTTCATTCAATTTACATAAAACTTACACCTTATATCTAGAGTTTATGTCTCTGCAATCTGCAGGAAGCGTTTTTTCCTTTAGTTCATTTATTTATTTTATAAATAGTAATAAACAAGATATATTTGGATAAATTTTTGGGGGGGGACTTTGACTATTTGTATTAGTAAAAATAAACATATTTTGGAAAATCCGCTCATCATACCGATCGTGTATTATATGTAATGTGATAGAAGAGTGTTATAGAAATGATTTCATTTCAAACTTGTGGTTGTAGAGGCTTATTGAAATGTGTAATATTCGTTGAAAAAAAAAAATCCCCCTTTCTATTTAGGCTGCGATACTGAAACATGGAACAGATAAAGCCCTTTTCATATACATCTAGTCAAAAAAAGATTTGTTGACATTAAACAACTCATAAGGAACTTAAACAACCACGGCTGTCTACCATCATTGGTATGTGTTGGTATGTATGTGGAAAGTGTGTACTCACCTAATTGTGTTTGCGGGGGTTGAGCTCTGGCTCTTTGGTCCCGCCTCTCAACTGTCAATCAACTGGTGTACAGATTCCTGAGCCTATTGGGCTCTATCATATCTACATGTAAACTGTGTATGGAGTCAGCCTCCACCACATCACTTCCTAATGCATTCCATTTATTAACTACTCCGACACTGAAAAAGTTCTTTCTAACGTCTCTGTGGCTCATCTGGGTACTAAGTTTCCACCTGTGTCCCCTTGTTCGTGTCCCACCCGTGGTGAAGAGTTTGTCTTTGTCCACCCTGTCAATTCCCCTGAGATTTTGTAGGTTGTGTGTGTGTGTGTGTGTGTGTGTGTGTGTGTGTGTGTGTGTGTGTGTGTGTGTGTGTGTGGTGTGTGTGTGTGTGTGTGTGTGTGTGTGTGTGTGTGTGTGTGTGTGTGTGTGTGTGTGTGTGTGTGTGTGTGTGTGGTGTGTGTTTGGTGTACTCACCTAGTTGTGTTTGCGGGGGTTGAGCTCTGGCTCTTTGGTCCCGCCTCTCAACCGTCAATCAACAGGTGTTCAGTTCCTGAGCCTAATGGGCTCTATCATATCTACACTTGAAACTGTGTATGGAGTCAGCCTCCACCACATCGCTTCCTAATGCATTCCATTTGTCAACCACTCTGACACTAAAAAAGTTCTTTCTAATATCTCTGTGGCTCATTTGGGCACTCAGTTTCCACCTGTGTCCCCTAGTGCGTGTGCCCCTTGTGTTAAACAGCCTGTCTTTATCAACCCTGTCGATTCCCTGAGAATCTTGAATGTGGTGATCATGTCCCCCCTAACTCTTCTGTCTTCCAACGAAGTGAGGTTTAATTCCCGTAGTCTCTCCTCGTAGCTCATACCTCTCAGCTCGGGTACTAGTCTGGTGGCAAACCTTTGAACCTTTTCCAGTTTAGTCTTATGCTTGACTAGATATGGACTCCATGCTGGAGCCGCATACTCCAGGATTGGTCTGACATATGTGGTATATAATGTTCTGAAAGATTCCTTACACAAGTTTCTAAAGGCCGTTCTTATGTTAGCCAACCTGGCATATGCTGCTGATGTTATCCTCTTGATATGAGCTTCAGGGGACAGGTCTGGCGTGATATCAACCCCCAGGTCTTTCTCTCTCTCTGACTTTGAAGTATTTCATCTCCCAAATGATACCTTGTATCTGGTCTCCTGCTTCCTACCCCTATCTTCATTACATTACATTTGCTTGGGTTAAACTCTAACAGCCATTTGTTCGACCATTCCTGCAGCTTGTCCAGGTCTTCTTGAAGTCTCAAGCTGTCCTCCTCTGTCTTAATCCTTCTCATAATTTTGGCGTCGTCAGCAAACATTGAGAGGAATGAGTCTATACCCTCTGGGAGATCATTTACGTATATCAGAAACAGGATAGGTCCAAGTACAGAGCCCTGTGGGACTCCACTGGTGACTTCACGCCAGTCTGAGGTCTCACCCCTCACTGTAACTCTCTGTTTCCTATTGCTTAGGTACTCCCTTATCCACTGGAGCGCCCTACCTGTTACTCCTGCCTGTTTCTCCAGCTTATGCATCAACCTTTTATGGGGTACTGTGTCAAAGGCTTTCCGACAGTCCAAAAAAATGCAGTCCGCCCACCCTTCTCTTTCTTGCTTAATTCTTGTCACCTGATCGTAGAATTCTATCAATCCTGTAAGGCAAGATTACCCTCCCTGAACCCATGTTGATGGGTTGTCACGAAGTCTCTTCTCTCCAGATGTGTTACTAGGTTTTGTGTGTGTGTGTGTGTGTGTGTGTGTGTGTGTGTGGTGTGTGTGTGTGTGTGTGTGTGTGTGTGTGTGTGTGCGAGCACACTTTACACAGTTTCAAGTGTAGATATGATAGAGCCCAGTAGGCTCAGGAACATGTTTACCAGTTGATTGACAGTTGAGAGGCGGGACCAGAGAGCCAGAGCTCAAACCCCACAATCACAAATAGGTGAGTACATTAGGGGTCTAGTAGCTGAGCGGACAGCGCGCAGAACTCGTAATTCTGTGGCCCGGGTTCGATTCCCGGACCAGGCAGAAAACAAATGGGCAAATTTTCTTTCACCCTGATGTTCCTGTTACCTAGCAGTAAATAAGTACCTGGGAGTTAGACAGCTGTTACGGAGCTGCTTCCTGTGTGTGTGTGGGGGGGGGGGGGAGGGGAGAATTAGTTAGTAGTTAGTTACAGTTGATTGACAGTTGAGAGGCGGGCCGAAAGAGCAGAGCTGAACCCCCGCAAGAACAACTAGGTAAATACACACACACACACCCACTCACCCTACAGACACACACACACACACCCTACACACACACACCCAACCCACACACACACCCAACACACACACACACACACCCAACACACACAAACCAGCCATGTAGCACGGTCAAAAGGCCACATAACCAGCCAAGCCAGTACCCAAGCCAGCAAACCCACGTAATAAAGAGTGTACTTGTCCTGTGTTGTGGCCGCAGTAGGCAGGTCGTCGGTGTACCGAGGTCCCTCCCACTATCAACCTCATCAACTATGAATACTGCCTCGCCCAAACACCATTATATTTCTCCTCTATATCGTCTATTGGCAGCTGAACGATTGCTAAGGTAAAAAAGTCATATATATATATATATATATATATATATATATATATATATATATATATATATATATATATATATTGTTTTGTATATTTTGGTTAGCAAAACAAATATCAATGGTGCTTTTAAATTGCAATATTATAGTGTTGAACTGCGCTTGCAACGGCATAAATTTGGATATTAAAATTATTCTTTATTCTTTAGCGTGTGACTAATTTTCCAGACACCTTGACAAAGTCGTCTGCATCACCGTAGGACTTGTGATCCTGTGGTCCTGGGTTCGATCCCAGGCGCCGGCGAGAAACAACGGGCAGAGTTTCTTTCACTCTATGCCCCTGTTACCTAGCAGTAAAATAGGTACCTGGGTGTTAGTCAGCTGCCACGGGCTGCTTCCTGGGTGTGGAGGCCTGGTCGAGGACCGGGCCGCGGGGACACTAAAAAGCCCCGAAATCATCTCAAGATAACCTCAAGATAACCTATCAACCCCGGGAGGCTTATTAAGGCTTTTAATCTCTAGAGGGTTATTAAGGCCACCACAACAGCTTACTGACGGATTAGCAAATTTGGTCTTGGCTAAAGAGCTATCAACCTCTGGCGAGTTATTAAGTTTGACCCAACCACAATAGTTTACTGAGCAACCAGTAAGTGCATTTTAGTTCTGGATATAATCCAGAGCACAAGTAATCACAGTAAATATATCCCGACAAGTGGGACATACCTGTGAGTGCATATATCCCTGATCTTAGGAGGTGAAATACGATTGACTTCACTTTGAGTGACTGATGCAGTTGAAGTGAATGGTATACTAGTTGCAAGTAGTATAACAATGGAGTGCGTGTTGCGAGCTGAGTGCCTTAAGTCGTCATTCATTATTTACATGATATCATTATACTGGTCTAGCTTTATTTCCCTATTTCTTGTATTATGATCCTATTTCACTCACATTCAACTGTACACTATTTCTGAACAGTACAGTTTTCATTTAGTAATAATTGTTGTTTGCTGTTTGTCAACACAAAACGACAATCACTGACGATAACACAACTACTACCACCACAACAACCACTAACACCACCAACACAACCAATCACAACAACACAACCAAACACCAATCTCACTCCAACAAACCCGAAATGCATAAGATATGCAGTTTATAAAAAGTATGAAATGCATAACTTACACTTCCACAACTTTCCTAAATGATCGCCTATAATGACACCCGCCGGATCACCCTCTTTCGGGGGACAGTGAACACGTGACTGTTCATTCAGACGGTGAACGTTCATCCGTGACGACGATTGACAGGAACTTTTCAAACTCGTATACACGAAGTCCCCCTCTTACCCCCCCCCTTTTAGAAGGGGGTGGGGAGGGGACAGGAGACTAGCAAACTTAAGAACTTTCCCTTCGCAAAGCTCATCTGCTTGTTCACTCTTCAAGTTTCCCTTGAAACAAGACCCTCGACACCTAGTTAGATAATTAAGATGCTATCATCTTCTCCTTATCTTAAGGTTGTGATGATCGAGACGAATCAAGGACATGTCAGAGTGTAGACCGTTATCTTGAGGTTATCTTAAGGCGGGGAAGTTCCTTAACAAAAATCCTCATAGGGGAACTTATTCAATCGTGGGTATATATGAGGCGGTTTTACCTTAGTGGAAGCCGGCCAATAACGCCCCATTCTCAACATGGGAAATATTTATAGGGTCCCCTTTACAAATAGGCCCCCCCCCCCACCTCCCCATTTCACCCCCTTCCCCAGACCCCACTTTCACCCTGCGACCCCCACTCACCCCCTGCCCTTCACCCTTTTAAACCCCACCTCTACCCCCTCCACCACCTCCTCCACACCGCTGTCGCTTTCATCTTGTAAATGACGCTTTCAAAGGTTTTTTTTTTTTGCAAAAAGTTTTTTTGGTGTCTAGGGATTACTTAGTGTGTGTGTGTGTATTTACGGTTTGTATTTATTATTTGTATCTGTAGAATGGAGCTATTAGCTCTTGGACTCCGACTTTCTAATCAATTTATTTTTCCTCTATTATGTCTACTGCATATATATTTCTCTCTACTTCATATATTTACAAATATTAAATGCATGATGTAGTATCATGCATTTAGTGATGATTGAGTGAGTGTGTGTGTGTGTACTCACCTATATGTACTCACCTATATGTGTCTGCAGGATCGAGCATTGACTCTTGGATCCCGCCTTTCGAGCATCAGTTGTTTACAGCAATGACTCCTATCCCATTTCCCTATCATACCTGGTTTTAAAATTATGAATAGTATTGGCTTCCACAACCTGTTCCTTAAGTGCATTCCATTTTCCCACTACTCTCACGCTAAAAGAAAACTTCCTAACATCTCTGTGACTCATCTGAGTTTCTAACTTCCATCCATGTCCCCTCGTTCTGTTACTATTTCGTGTGAACATTTCGTCTATGTCCACTCTGTCAATCCCTCTGAGTATTTTATACGTTCCTATCATGTCCCCCTCTCCCTTCTTCTTTCTAGTGTCGTAAGGCATAGTTCCCCCAGGCGCTCCTCATACCCCATCCCTCGTAGCTCTGGGACAAGTCTCGTTGCAAACCTCTGAACCTTTTCCAGTTTAATTATGTGCTTCTTTAGATGGGGACTCCATGATGAGGCGGCATACTCTAAGACTGGCCTCACGTAGGCAGTGTAAAGAGCCCTAAATGCCTCCTTACGTAGGTTTCTGAATGATGTTCTAACTTTTGCCAGTGTAGAGTACACTGCTGTCGTTATCCTATTTATATGTGCCTCAGGAGATAGATTAGGTGTTACGTCCACACCCAGGTCTCTTTCGCGCGTCGTCACAGGTAGGCTGTTCCCCTTCATTGTGTACTGTCCCTTTGGTCTCTTGTGTCTGCAGAATCGAGGAATTAATTTTTGGACCCCGCCTTTCTAACCAATCAATTTTTCCTCTTATTAGGTCTACTAAATATATTTCTCTCTAACACGCACGCGCATACGCACACACATGGGTATAGGAATGGGTATAGACTCATTCCTCTCAATGTTTGCTGACGACGCCAAAATTATGAGAAGTAGTAAGACAGAGGAGGACAACTTAAGACTTCAAGAAGACCTGGATAAGCTACAGGAATGGTCGAACAAGGGGCACACGCACAAGGGGACACAGGTGGAAACTGAGTGCCCAAATGAGCCACAGAGATATTAGAAAGAACTTTTTTAGTGTCAGAGTGGTTGACAAATGGAATGCATTAGGAAGCGATGTGGTGGAGGCTGACTCCATACACAGTTTCAAGTGTAGATATGATAGAGCCCAATAGGCTCAGGAAACTGTACACCTGTTGTTGAAGGGCGGGACGAAAGAGCCAGAGCTCAACCCCTGCAAGCACAATTAGGTGAGTACACACACACACACACACACACACACACACACACACACACACACACACACACACACACACACACACACACACACACACACACACACACACACACACACACACTTTTGGCTTGGTATGGAGGTCTCTCCTCAAGGTCGAACTACTGACCATCCCCAAGATGCAACCCCACAATTGCCTAATTCCCAGGTACCTATTTCTGCTAGGTAAACAGAGGTATCAGGTGAAAGGAAATGTGCCCACCCAGGAATCAAACCTGGTGTCCTAAGAATTGTAGACTGAGAACGTAGACCACTGTGCATTCAAGTGTTGGACATAGGCGCCAGTGGACGTGCCATGGACACACACATAGGGTGACCTAATACCTTCTGATGATGACCGGCGCTAAACAGCTTAATAGGTATCAACAACGTTGTCAGCATAATAAAATATATATCTTCTACACGGGGCCAGCAGCTAGCTAGAGCGTGTAGTTCCGTTGCCCAGGGCGGTCTCTGAAGGTCTGAGCTCTGCTGGGCTCAGAGCAGAAGAGTGTATTAAGATCTGCTGACAACGTTGTTGATACCTGTTAAGCTGTTTAGCGCGGGTCATCAGAAGAAGGTATTAGGTCACCCTATGTGTGTGTCCATGGCACGTCCACTGGCGCCTATGTCCATCACAAGCCGACCATAGACATCAGGCACACACTGTAACAGTTAATATTTTTATGTTGTCACAACGTGGTGGGAAGGTCATGAGTTGTCACAACGTGGTGGGAAGGTCATGAAGTGTCACACGTGGTGGGAAGGTCATTAAGTTGTCACAACGTGGTGGGAAGTCAAAGTTGTCACAACGTGGTGGGAAGGTCATAAAGTTGTCACAACGTGGTGGGAAGGTCATAAAGATGTTCCCATGGTGACCCAATGTTGTCAGAAGGTCGCCGTTACGTTGCGTGATTCCTGGACATTCATCCCGCTGTCTACACAGCTTTCGTTGTCGTAAGTACCCGACGTGTGTACCCCAAACCCCAACCCAACTTGTACCCCAAACCCCTACACCTGTGCCCAGAAACCCCCTCCCCTGAGGTAGCTCTCACTACCCCTCAGACAGTAACAGGAGTGCGAGATCAACAACGTGGTCAAGTACCCTATGATGCCACCCATTGTGCTACCATTATGGGCAGGTTGTCAGCTAATCCTAGCAACCCGTTCTCGCACTTGCTTATAGTCAATATTTGGCTTATGAATAAGTGCATGTGTGACACACTAATTTATTGTGAATATTTGAGTTTACCTTGAAAAGCTGAATAGAAAACACCGACCTAACCTAACCTTCTTAGTATGTTACGATATT
>WNGS01157620.1:30969-50556 GCA_020271785.1 Procambarus virginalis
TGCCTGGTGGGGCACCTGCGACTGTTGTGCCTGGTGGTGCACCAGCGACTGTTGTGCCTGGTGGTGCACCTGTGACTGTTGTGCCTGGTGGTGCACCTGTGACTGTTTTGCCTGGTGGTGCACACGACTGTTGTGCCTGGTGGTGCACCAGCGACTGTTGTGCCTGGTGGGTGCACCAGCGACTGTTGTGCCTGGTGGTGCACCTGTGACTGTTGTGCCTGGTGGTGCACCTGTGACTGTTGTGCCTGGGGTGCACCAGTGACTGTTGTGCCTGTGGGCACCTGTGACTGTTGTGCCTGGTGGTGCACCTGCGACTGTTGTGCCTGTGGTGCACCTGTGACTGTTGTGCCTGGTGGGCACCAGCGACTGTTGTGCCTGTGGTGCACCTGTGACTGTTGTGCCTGTGGTGCACTGTGACTGTTGTGCCTGGTGGTGCACCATGACTGTTGTGCCTGGTGGTGCACCAGTGACTGTTGTGCCTGGTGGTGCACCAGCGACTGTTGTGCCTGGTGGTGCACCAGCGACTGTTGTGCCTGGTGGTGCACCAGCGACTGTTGTGCCTGGTGGTGCACCAGTGACTGTTGTGCCTGGTGGTGCACCTTGACTGTTGTGCCTGGTGGTGCACCTGTGACTGTTGTGCCTGGTGGTGCACCAGCGACTGTTGTGCCTGGTGGTGCACCTGTGACTGTTGTGCCTGGTGGTGCACCAGCGACTGTTGTGCCTGGTGGTGCACCTGTGACTGTTGTGCCTGGTGGTGCACCAGCGACTGTTGTGCCTGGTGGTGCACCTGTGACTGTTGTGCCTGGTGGTGCACCTGTGACTGTTGTGCCTGGTGGTGCACCTGTGACTGTTGTGCCTGGTGGGCACCAGCGACTGTTGTGCCTGGTGGGCACCAGCGACTGTTGTGCCTGGTGGTGCACCTGTGACTGTTGTGCCTGGTGGTGCACCAGCGACTGTTGTGCCTGGTGGTGCACCAGCGACTGTTGTGCCTGGTGGTGCACCAGCGACTGTTGTGCCTGGTGGTGCACCAGCGACTGTTGTGCCTGGTGGTGCACCTGCGACTGTTGTGCCTGGTGGTGCACCAGTGACTGTTGTGCCTGGTGGGGCACCAGCGACTGTTGTGCCTGGTGGTGCACCAGCGACTGTTGTGCCTGGTGGTGCACCTGTGACTGTTGTGCCTGGTGGTGCACCTGTGACTGTTGTGCCTGGTGGTGCACCAGCGACTGTTGTGCCTGGTGGTGCACCTGTGACTGTTGTGCCTGGTGGTGCACCAGCGACTGTTGTGCCTGGTGGTGCACCAGCGACTGTTGTGCCTGGTGGTGCACCTGTGACTGTTGTGCCTGGTGGTGCACCTGTGACTGTTGTGCCTGGTGGGCACCTGTGACTGTTGTGCCTGGTGGTGCACCTGTGACTGTTGTGCCTGGTGGTGCACCTGTGACTGTTGTGCCTGGTGGTGCACCAGTGACTGTTGTGCCTGGTGGTGCACCTGTGACTGTTGTGCCTGGTGGTGCACCAGCGACTGTTGTGCCTGGTGGTGCACCAGCGACTGTTGTGCCTGGTGGTGCACCAGTGACTGTTGTGCCTGGTGGTGCACCAGCGACTGTTGTGCCTGGTGGTGCACCAGCGACTGTTGTGCCTGGTGGTGCACCAGCGACTGTTGTGCCTGGTGGTGCACCAGCGACTGTTGTGCCTGGTGGTGCACCAGCGACTGTTGTGCCTGGTGGTGCACCAGCGACTGTTGTGCCTGGTGGTGCACCTGTGACTGTTGTGCCTGGTGGTGCACCTGTGACTGTTGTGCCTGGTGGTGCACCAGCGACTGTTGTGCCTGGTGGTGCACCAGCGACTGTTGTGCCTGGTGGTGCACCACGACTGTTGTGCCTGGTGGTGCACCAGCGACTGTTGTGCCTGGTGGTGCACCAGCGACTGTTGTGCCTGGTGGTGCACCAGCGACTGTTGTGCCTGGTGGTGCACCAGTGACTGTTGTGCCTGGTGGTGCACCTGTGACTGTTGTGCCTGGTGGTGCACCAGCGACTGTTGTGCCTGGTGGTGCACCAGTGACTGTTGTGCCTGGTGGTGCACCAGCGACTGTTGTGCCTGGTGGTGCACCAGCGACTGTTGTGCCTGGTGGTGCACCTGTGACTGTTGTGCCTGGTGGTGCACCTGTGACTGTTGTGCCTGGTGGGGCACCAGCGACTGTTGTGCCTGGTGGTGCACCTGTGACTGTTGTGCCTGGTGGTGCACCTGTGACTGTTGTGCCTGGTGGTGCACCTGTGACTGTTGTGCCTGGTGGTGCACCTGTGACTGTTGTGCCTGGTGGTGCACCAGCGACTGTTGTGCCTGGTGGTGCACCTGTGACTGTTGTGCCTGGTGGTGCACCTGCGACTGTTGTGCCTGGTGGTGCACCAGCGACTGTTGTGCCTGGTGGTGCACCAGCGACTGTTGTGCCTGGTGGTGCACCTGTGACTGTTGTGCCTGGTGGTGCACCTGTGACTGTTGTGCCTGGTGGTGCACCTGTGACTGTTGTGCCTGGTGGTGCACCAGTGACTGTTGTGCCTGGTGGTGCACCTGTGACTGTTGTGCCTGGTGGTGCACCAGTGACTGTTGTGCCTGGTGGTGCACCAGCGACTGTTGTGCCTGGTGGTGCACCAGTGACTGTTGTGCCTGGTGGTGCACCAGTGACTGTTGTGCCTGGTGGTGCACCAGCGACTGTTGTGCCTGGTGGTGCACCAGTGACTGTTGTGCCTGGTGGTGCACCAGTGACTGTTGTGCCTGGTGGTGCACCAGCGACTGTTGTGCCTGGTGGTGCACCAGTGACTGTTGTGCCTGGTGGTGCACCAGCGACTGTTGTGCCTGGTGGTGCACCAGCGACTGTTGTGCCTGGTGGTGCACCAGTGACTGTTGTGCCTGGTGGTGCACCAGCGACTGTTGTGCCTGGTGGTGCACCAGTGACTGTTGTGCCTGGTGGTGCACCAGCGACTGTTGTGCCTGGTGGTGCACCTGTGACTGTTGTGCCTGGTGGTGCACCTGTGACTGTTGTGCCTGGTGGTGCACCACCGACTGTTGTGCCTGGTGGTGCACCTGTGACTGTTGTGCCTGGTGGTGCACCTGTGACTGTTGTGCCTGGTGGTGCACCTGTGACTGTTGTGCCTGGTGGTGCACCAGCGACTGTTGTGCCTGGTGGTGCACCTGTGACTGTTGTGCCTGGTGGTGCACCTGCGACTGTTGTGCCTGGTGGTGCACCAGCGACTGTTGTGCCTGGTGGTGCACCAGCGACTGTTGTGCCTGGTGGTGCACCTGTGACTGTTGTGCCTGGTGGTGCACCTGTGACTGTTGTGCCTGGTGGTGCACCTGTGACTGTTGTGCCTGGTGGTGCACCTGTGACTGTTGTGCCTGGTGGTGCACCTGTGACTGTTGTGCCTGGTGGGGCACCTGTGACTGTTGTGCCTGGTGGTGCACCAGCGACTGTTGTGCCTGGTGGTGCACCTGTGACTGTTGTGCCTGGTGGTGCACCAGCGACTGTTGTGCCTGGTGGTGCACCAGCGACTGTTGTGCCTGGTGGTGCACCAGCGACTGTTGTGCCTGGTGGTGCACCAGCGACTGTTGTGCCTGGTGGTGCACCTGTGACTGTTGTGCCTGGTGGTGCACCAGTGACTGTTGTGCCTGGTGGTGCACCAGCGACTGTTGTGCCTGGTGGTGCACCAGCGACTGTTGTGCCTGGTGGTGCACCTGTGACTGTTGTGCCTGGTGGTGCACCTGTGACTGTTGTGCCTGGTGGTGCACCAGCGACTGTTGTGCCTGGTGGTGCACCTGTGACTGTTGTGCCTGGTGGTGCACCAGCGACTGTTGTGCCTGGTGGTGCACCAGCGACTGTTGTGCCTGGTGGTGCACCTGTGACTGTTGTGCCTGGTGGTGCACCTGTGACTGTTGTGCCTGGTGGTGCACCTGTGACTGTTGTGCCTGGTGGTGCACCTGTGACTGTTGTGCCTGGTGGTGCACCAGTGACTGTTGTGCCTGGTGGTGCACCTGTGACTGTTGTGCCTGGTGGTGCACCTGTGACTGTTGTGCCTGGTGGTGCACCAGCGACTGTTGTGCCTGGTGGTGCACCTGTGACTGTTGTGCCTGGTGGTGCACCTGTGACTGTTGTGCCTGGTGGTGCACCAGTGACTGTTGTGCCTGGTGGTGCACCTGTGACTGTTGTGCCTGGTGGTGCACCTGTGACTGTTGTGCCTGGTGGTGCACCAGTGACTGTTGTGCCTGGTGGTGCACCAGCGACTGTTGTGCCTGGTGGTGCACCAGCGACTGTTGTGCCTGGTGGTGCACCAGTGACTGTTGTGCCTGGTGGTGCACCAGTGACTGTTGTGCCTGGTGGTGCACCAGCGACTGTTGTGCCTGGTGGTGCACCAGTGACTGTTGTGCCTGGTGGTGCACCAGCGACTGTTGTGCCTGGTGGTGCACCAGTGACTGTTGTGCCTGGTGGTGCACCTGTGACTGTTGTGCCTGGTGGTGCACCAGCGACTGTTGTGCCTGGTGGTGCACCAGCGACTGTTGTGCCTGGTGGTGCACCAGCGACTGTTGTGCCTGGTGGTGCACCAGCGACTGTTGTGCCTGGTGGTGCACCTGTGACTGTTGTGCCTGGTGGTGCACCAGCGACTGTTGTGCCTGGTGGTGCACCAGCGACTGTTGTGCCTGGTGGTGCACCAGTGACTGTTGTGCCTGGTGGGGCACCAGCGACTGTTGTGCCTGGTGGTGCACCAGTGACTGTTGTGCCTGGTGGTGCACCAGCGACTGTTGTGCCTGGTGGTGCACCTGTGACTGTTGTGCCTGGTGGTGCACCTGTGACTGTTGTGCCTGGTGGGGCACCAGCGACTGTTGTGCCTGGTGGTGCACCTGTGACTGTTGTGCCTGGTGGTGCACCTGTGACTGTTGTGCCTGGTGGTGCACCTGTGACTGTTGTGCCTGGTGGTGCACCTGTGACTGTTGTGCCTGGTGGGCACCAGCGACTGTTGTGCCTGGTGGTGCACCTGTGACTGTTGTGCCTGGTGGTGCACCTGTGACTGTTGTGCCTGTGGTGCACCTGTGACTGTTGTGCCTGGTGGTGCACCATGACTGTTGTGCCTGGTGGTGCACCTGTGACTGTTGTGCCTGGTGGTGCACCTGTGACTGTTGTGCCTGGTGGTGCACCAGCGACTGTTGTGCCTGGTGGTGCACCTGTGACTGTTGTGCCTGGTGGTGCACCTGTGACTGTTGTGCCTGGTGGTGCACCTGGACTGTTGTGCCTGGTGGTGCACCTGTGACTGTTGTGCCTGGTGGTGCACCAGTGACTGTTGTGCCTGGTGGTGCACCAGTGACTGTTGTGCCTGGTGGTGCACAGCGACTGTTGTGCCTGTGGTGCACCAGCGACTGTTGTGCCTGGTGGTGCACCAGTGACTGTTGTGCCTGGTGGTGCACCTGTGACTGTTGTGCCTGGTGGTGCACCAGCGACTGTTGTGCCTGGTGGTGCACCAGTGACTGTTGTGCCTGGTGGTGCACCAGTGACTGTTGTGCCTGGTGGTGCACCAGTGACTGTTGTGCCTGGTGGTGCACCAGTGACTGTTGTGCCTGGTGGTGCACCAGCGACTGTTGTTTGCCTGGTGGTGCACCAGCGACTGTTGTGCCTGGTGGTGCACCAGCGACTGTTGTGCCTGGTGGTGCACCAGCGACTGTTGTGCCTGGTGGTGCACCATTGACTGTTGTGCCTGGTGGTGCACCAGTGACTGTTGTGCCTGGTGGTGCACCATGACTGTTGCCTGGTGGTGCACCAGCGACTGTTGTGCCTGGTGGTNACCTGCGACTGTTGTGCCTCGTGGGGCACCAGCGACTGTTGTGCCTGGTGGTGCACCAGTGACTGTTGTGCCTGGTGGTGCACCTGCGACTGTTGTGCCTGGTGGTGCACCAGTGACTGTTGTGCCTGGTGGTGCACCTGCGACTGTTGTGCCTGGTGGGTGCACCAGTGACTGTTGTGCCTGGTGGCACCTGCGACTGTTGTGCCTGGTGGTGCACCAGTGACTGTTGTGCCTGTGGTGCACCTGTGACTGTTGCCTGGTGGGGCACCTGTGACTGTTGTGCCTGGTGGGGACCAGCGACTGTTGTGCCTGGTGGTGCACCTGCGACTGTTGTGCCTGGTGGTGCACCATGACTGTTGTGGCTGGTGGGGCACCAGCGACTGTTGTGCCTGGTGGGGCACCAGCGACTGTTGTGCCTGGTGGTGCACCAGCGACTTTTGTGCCTGGTGGTGCACCTGTGACTGTTGTGCCTGGTGGTGCACCAGCGACTGTTGTGCCTGGTGGTGCACCTGCGACTGTTGTGCCTGGTGGTGCACCAGTGACTGTTGTGCCTGTGGTGCACCTGCGACTGTTGTGCCTGGTGGGGCACCTGTGACTGTTGTGCCTGGTGGTGCACCTGCGACTGTTGTGCCTGGTGGTGCACCAGTGACTGTTGTGCCTGGTGGGGCACCAGCGACTGTTGTGCCTGGTGGTGCACCTGTGACTGTTGTGCCTGGTGGTGCACCTGTGACTGTTGTGCCTGGTGGTGCACCTGTGACTGTTGTGCCTGGTGGTGCACCTGTGACTGTTGTGCCTGGTGGTGCACCTGTGACTGTTGTGCCTGGTGGTGCACCAGCGACTGTTGTGCCTGGTGGTGCACCAGCGACTGTTGTGCCTGTGGTGCACCTGCGACTGTTGTGCCTGGTGGTGCACCATGACTGTTTGGCCTGGTGGTGCACCTGCGACTGTTGTGCCTGGTGGTGCACCAGCGACTGTTGTGCCTGGTGGTGCACCTGCGACTGTTGTGCCTGGTGGTGCACCTGTGACTGTTGTGCCTGGTGGGGCACCTGTGACTGTTGTGCCTGGTGTGCACCAGCGACTGTTGTGCCTGGTGGTGCACCTGCGACTGTTGTGCCTGGTGGTGCACCAGTGACTGTTGTGCCTGGTGGGCACCAGCGACTGTTGTGCCTGGTGGGGCACCTGTGACTGTTGTGCCTGGTGGTGCACCTGTGACTGTTGTGCCTGGTGGTGCACCTGTGACTGTTGTGCCTGGTGTGCACCTGTGACTGTTGTGCCTGGTGGTGCACCAGCGACTGTTGTGGCTGGGGCACCAGCGACTGTTGTGCCTGGTGGTGCACCTGTGACTGTTGTGCCTGGTGGTGCACCAGCGACTGTTGTGCCTGGTGGTGCACCTGTGACTGTTGTGCCTGGTGGTGCACCAGCGACTGTTGTGCCTGGTGGTGCACCTGTGACTGTTGTGCCTGGTGGGGCACCAGCGACTGTTGTGCCTGGTGGTGCACCTGCGACTGTTGTGCCTGGTGGGCACCAGCGACTGTTGTGCCTGGTGGGGCACCAGCGACTGTTGTGCCTGGTGGTGCACCAGCGACTGTTGTGCCTGGTGGGCACCAGCGACTGTTGTGCCTGGTGGTGCACCTGCGACTGTTGTGCCTCTGGGGCACCAGCGACTGTTGTGCCTGGTGGTGCACCAGTGACTGTGTGCCTGGTGGTGCACCAGCGACTGTTGTGCCTGGTGGTGCACCTGCGACTGTTGTGCCTGGTGGGGCACCATGACTGTTGTGCCTGGTGGTGCACCTGCGACTGTTGTGCCTGGTGGTGCACCAGTGACTGTTGTGCCTGGTGGTGCACCCTGCGACTGTTGTGCCTGGTGGGGCACCAGTGACTGTTGTGCCTGGTGGGGCACCTGCGACTGTTGTGCCTGGTGGTGCACCAGTGACTGTTGTGCCTGGTGGGGCACCAGCGACTGTTGTGCCTGGTGGGGCACCTGTGACTGTTGTGCCTGGTGGTGCACCTGTGACTGTTGTGCCTGGTGGTGCACCTGTGACTGTTGTGCCTGGTGGTGCACCTGTGACTGTTGTGCCTGGTGGGCACCAGCGACTGTTGTGCCTGGTGGTGCACCTGCGACTGTTGTGCCTGGTGGTGCACCAGTGACTGTTGTGCTGGTGGGGCACCAGCGACTGTTGTGCCTGGTGGTGCACCAGCGACTGTTGTGCCTGGTGGTGCACCAGCGACTGTTGTGCCTGGTGGTGCACCAGCGACTGTTGTGCCTGGTGGGGCACCAGCGACTGTTGTGCCTGGTGGGGACCAGCGACTGTTGTGCCTGGTGGTGCACCAGTGACTGTTGTGCCTGGTGGTGCACCTGTGACTGTTGTGCCTGGTGGTGCACCTGACTGTTGTGCCTGTGGGCACCAGTGACTGTTGTGCCTGGTGGTGCACCAGTGACTGTTGTGCCTGGTGGTGCACCAGCGACTGTTGTGCCTGGTGGTGCACCAGCGACTGTTGTGCCTGGTGGTGCACCTGTGACTGTTGTGCCTGGTGGTGCACCAGCGACTGTTGTGCCTGGTGGTGCACCTGTGACTGTTGTGCCTGGTGGTGCACCAGCGACTGTTGTGCCTGGTGGTGCACCAGCGACTGTTGTGCCTGGTGGGGCACCAGCGACTGTTGTGCCTGGTGGGCACCAGCGACTGTTGTGCCTGGTGGTGCACCTGTGACTGTTGTGCCTGGTGGTGCACCTGTGACTGTTGTGCCTGGTGGGCACCAGCGACTGTTGTGCCTGGTGGGGCACCAGCGACTGTTGTGCCTGGTGGTGCACCAGTGACTGTTGTGCCTGGTGGGGACCAGCGACTGTTGTGCCTGGTGGTGCACCAGCGACTGTTGTGCCTGGTGGTGCACCAGCGACTGTTGTGCCTGGTGGTGCACCTGTGACTGTTGTGCCTGGTGGGGCACCAGCGACTGTTGTGCCTGGTGGGGCACCAGCGACTGTTGTGCCTGGTGGGGCACCAGCGACTGTTGTGCCTGGTGGGGCACCAGCGACTGTTGTGCCTGGTGGTGCACCAGCGACTGTTGTGCCTGGTGGGCACCTGTGACTGTTGTGCCTGGTGGTGCACCTGCGACTGTTGTGCCTGGTGGGGCACCAGCGACTGTTGTGCCTGGTGGGGCACCTGTGACTGTTGTGCCTGGTGGTGCACCTGTGACTGTTGTGCCTGGTGGGCACCTGTGACTGTTGTGCCTGGGTGGCACCTGTGACTGTTGTGCCTGGTGGGGCACCAGCGACTGTTGTGCCTGGTGGGGCACCAGCGACTGTTGTGNGCACCTGTGACTGTTGTGCCTGGTGGTGCACCTGTGACTGTTGTGCCTGGTGGGGCACCAGCGACCGCTGTTGTGCCTGGTGCTGCACCTGTGACTGTTGTGCCTGGTGGTGCACCTGTGACTGTTGTGCCTGGTGGTGCACCTGTGACTGTTGTGCCTGGTGGTGCACCTGTGACTGTTGGGCCTGGTGGTGCACCTGTGACTGTTGTGCCTGGTGGGGCACCTGTGACTGTTGTGCCTGGTGGTACACCAGCGACTGTTGTGCCTGGTGGGGCACCTGTGACTGTTGTGCCTGGTGGTACACCAGCGACTGTTGTGCCTGGTGGGGCACCTGTGACTGTTGTGCCTGGTGGTGCACCTGTGACTGTTGTGCCTGGTGGGGCACCAGCGACCGCTGTTGTGCCTGGTGGTGCACCTGTGACTGTTGTGCCTGGTGGTGCACCTGTGACTGTTGTGCCTGGTGGGGCAGCTGTGACTGTTGTGCCTGGTGGTGCACCAGCGACTGTTGTGCCTGGTGGTGCACCAGCGACTGTTGTGCCTGGTGGTGCACCAGCGACTGTTGTGCCTGGTGGTGCACCTGCGACTGTTGTGCCTGGTGGTGCACCTGCGACTGTTGTGCCTGGTGGGGCACCAGCGACTGTTGTGCCTGGTGGTGCACCTGCGACTGTTGTGCCTGGTGGTGCACCGGCGACTGTTGTGCCTGGTGGGGCACCTGCGGCTGTTGTACCTGGTGGTGCACCTGTGACTGTTGTGCCTGGTGGGGCACCAGCGACTGTTGTGCCTGGTGGTACACCTGTGACTGTTGTGCCTGGTGGTGCACCAGCGAATGTTGTGCCTGGTGGGGCACCTGTGACTGTTGTGCCTGGTGGGGCACCAGCGACTGTTGTGCCTAGTGGGGCACCTGTGACTGTTGTGCCTGGTGGGGCACCAGCGACTGTTGTGCCTGGTGGTGCACCTGTGACTGTTGTGCAAGGTGGTGCACTAGCGACTGTTGTGCCTGGTGGTGCACCAGCGACTGTTGTGCCTGGTGGTGCACCTGTGACTGTTGTGCCTGGTGGTGCACCTGCGACTGTTGTGCCTGGTGGAGCACCTGTGACTGTTGTGCCTGGTGGGGCACCAGCGACTGTTGTGTCTGGTGGTGCACCAGCGACTGTTGTGCCTGGTGGGGCACCAGCGACTGTTATGCCTGGTGGGGCACCAGTGACTGTTGTGCCTGGTGGTGCACCAGCGACTGTTGTGCCTGGTGGTGCACCAGCGACTGTTGTGCCTGGTGGGGCACCAGCGACTGTTGTGCCTGGTGGGGCACCAGCGACTGTTGTGCCTGGTGGTGCACCTGCGACTGTTGTGCCTGGTGGTGCACCTGTGACTGTTGTGCCTGGTGGGGCACCTGTGACTGTTGTGCCTGGTGGTACACCTGTGACTGTTGTGCCTGGTGGTGCACCAGCGACTGTTGTGCCTGGTGGGGCACCTGTGACTGTTGTGCCTGGTGGTGCACCTGTGACTGTTGTGCCTGGTGGTGCACCAGCGACTGTTGTGCCTGGTGGTACACCTGTGACTGTTGTGCCTGGTGGTGCACAAGCGACTGTTGTGCCTGGTGGGGCACCTGCGACTGTTGTGCCTGGTGGTACACCTGTGACTGTTGTGCCTGGTGGTGCACCAGCGACTGTTGTGCCTGGTGGTGCACCTGCGACTGTTGTGCCTGGTGGTGCACCTGTGACTGTTGTGCCTGGTGGTGCACTGGCGACTGTTGTGCCTGGTGGGGCACCTGCGACTGTTGTGCCTGGTGGTGCACCTGTGACTGTTGTGCCTGGTGGGGCACCAGCGACTGTTGTGCCTGGTGGTACACCTGTGACTGTTGTGCCTGGTGGTGCACCAGCGACTGTTGTGCCTGGTGGGGCACCTGTGACTGTTGTGCCTGGTGGGGCACCAGCGACTGTTGTGCCTAGTGGGGCACCTGTGACTGTTGTGCCTGGTGGGGCACCTGTGACTGTTGTCACTGGTGGGGCACCTGTGACTGTTGTGCCTGGTGGTGCACCTGTGACTGGTGTGCCTGGTGGTGCACCTGTGACTGTTGTGCCTGGTGGGGCACCTGTGACTGTTGTGCCTGGTGGTGCACCAGCGACTGTTGTGCAAGGTGGTGCACCTGTGACTGTTGTGCCTGGTGGGGCACCAGCGACTGTTGTGCCTGGTGGGGCACCTGCGACTGTTGTGCCTGGTGGGGCATTAGCGACTGTTGTGCCCGGTGGGGCACCAGCGACTGTTGTGCCTGGTGTGCACCAGCGACTGTTGTGCCTGGTGGTGCACCAGCGACTGTTGTGCCTGGTGGGGCACCTGTGACTGTTGTGCCTGGTGGGGCACCTGTGACTGTTGTGCCTGGTGGTGCACCTGTGACTGTTGTGCCTGCTGGTGCACCAGCGACTGTTGTGCCTGGTGGTGCACCAGCGACTGTTGTGCCTGGTGGTGCACCAGCGACTGTTGTGCCTGGTGGGGCACCAGCGACTGTTGTGCCTGGTGGTGCACCTGTGACTGTTGTGCCTGGTGGTGCACCTGCGACTGTTGTGCCTGGTGGTGCACCTGCGACTGTTGTGCCTGGTGGTGCACCAGCGACTGTTGTGCCTGGTGGTGCACCAGCGACCGCTGTTGTGCCTGGTGGTGCACCTGCGACTGTTGTGCCTGGTGGTGCACCTGTGACTGTTCTGCCTGGTGGTGCACTTGCGACTGTTCTGCCTGGTGGTGCACCTGTGACTGTTGTGCCTGGTGGTGCACCTGCGACTGTTGTGCCTGGTGGGGCACCAGCGACTGTTGTGCCTGGTGGGGCACCTGCGACTGTTGTGCCTGGTGGTGCACCAGCGACTGTTGTGCCTGGTAGGGCACCTGCGACTGTTGTGCCTGGTGGTGCACCAGCGACTGTTGTGCCTGGTGGTGCACCAGCGACAGTTGTGCCTGGTTGTGCACCAGCGACAGTTGTGCCTGGTTGTGCACCAGCGACTGTTGTGCCTGGTGGGGCACCTGTGACTGTTGTGCCTGGTGGTGCACCAGCGACTGTTGTGCCTGGTGGTGCACCTGCGACTGTTGTGCCTGGTGGTGCACCAGCGACTGTTGTGCCTGGTGGTGCACCTCTGACTGTTGTGCCTGGTGGTGCACCTGTGACTGTTGTGCCTGGTGGTGCACCAGCGACTGTTGTGCCTGGTGGGGCACCTGTGACTGTTGTGCCTGGTGGTGCACCTGTGACTGTTGTGCATGGTGGGGCACCAGCGACTGTTGTGCCTGGTGGGGCACCTGTGACTGTTGTGCCTGGTGGTGCACCTGTGACTGTTGTGCCTGGTGGTGCACCTGTGATTGTTGTGCCTGGTGGTGCACCAGCGACTGTTGTGCCTGGTGGTGCATCTGTGACTGTATTGCCTGGTGGTGCACCTGTGATTGTTGTGCCTGGTGGTGCACCTGTGACTGTTGTGCCTGGTGGTGCACCTGTGATTGTTGTGCCTAGTGGGGCACCTGTGACTTTTGTGCCTGGTGGTGCACCTGTGACTGTTGTGCCTGGTGGTGCACCTGTGACTGTTGTGCCTGGTGGGGCACCAGCGACTGTTGTGCCTGGTGGGGCACCTGTGACTGTTGTGCCTGGTGGGGCACCAGCGACTGTTGTGCCTGGTGGTGCACCTGTGACTGTTGTGCCTGGTCGGGCACCAGCGACTGTTGTGCCTGGTGGGGCACCTGTGAATGTTGTGCCTGGTCGTGCACCTGTGACTGTTGTGCCTGGTGGTGCACCTGTGACTGTTGTGCCTGGTGTTGCACCTGCGACTGTTGTTCCTGGTGGGGCACCTGTGACTGTTGTGCCTGGTGGTGCACCTGTGACTGTTGTGCCTGGTGGTGCACCTGTGACTGTTGTGCCTGGTGGTGCACCAGCGACTGTTGTGCCTGGTGGGGCACCAGCGTCTGTTGTGCCTAGTGGTGCACCAGCGACTGTTGTGCCTGGTGGTGCACCTGCGACTGTTGTTCCTGGTTGTGCACCAGCGACTGTTGTGCCTCGTGGGGCACGAGCGACTGTTGTGCCTGGTGGGGCACCAGTGACTGTTGTGCCTGGTGGTGCATCAGCGACTGTTGTGCCTGGTGGTGCACCAGCGACTGTTGTGCCTGGTGGTGCACCAGCGACTGTTGTGCCTGGTGGTGCACCTGTGACTGTTGTGCCTGGTGGTGCACCTGTGACTGTTGTGCCTGGTGGTGCAACAGCGACTGTTGTGCCTGGTGGTGCACCAGCGACTGTTGTGCCTGGTGGTGCACCAGCGACTGTTGTGCCTGGTGGTGCACCAGCGACTGTTGTGCCTGGTGGTGCACCTGTGACTGTTGTGCCTGGTGGTGCACCTGTGACTGTTGTGCCTGGTGGTGCACCTGTGACTGTTGTGCCTGGTGGTGCACCTGTGAATGTTGTGCCTGGTGGGGCTCCAGCGACTGTTGTGCCTGGTGGTGCACCTGTGACTGTTGTGCCTGGTGGTGCACCAGCGACTGTTGTGCCTGGTGGGGCACCAGCGACTGTTGTGCCTGGTGGGGCACCAGTGACTGTTGTGCCTGGTGGTGCACCAGCGACTGTTGTGCCTGGTGGTGCACCAGCGACTGTTGTGCCTGGTGGGGCACCAGCGACTGTTGTGCCTGGTGGGGCACCAGCGACTGTTGTGCCTGGTGGTGCACCTGCGACTGTTGTGCCTGGTGGTGCACCTGTGACTGTTGTGCCTGGTGGGGCACCTGTGACTGTTGTGCCTGGTGGTACACCTGTGACTGTTGTGCCTGGTGGTACACCAGCGACTGTTGTGCCTGGTGGTGCACCAGCGACTGTTGTGCCTGGTGGTGCACCAGCGACTGTTGTGCCTGGTGGTGCACCAGCGTCTGTTGTGCCTGGTGGTACACCTGTGACTGTTGTGCCTGGTGGTGCACCAGCGACTGTTGTGCCTGGTGGGGCACCTGCGACTGTTGTGCCTGGTGGTACACCTGTGACTGTTGTGCCTGGTGGTGCACCAGCGACTGTTGTGCCTGGTGGTACACCTGTGACTGTTGTGGCTGGTGGTGCACCAGCGACTGTTGTGCCTGGTGGGGCACCTGTGACTGTTGTGCCTGGTGGTGCACCTGTGACTGTTGTGCCTGGTGGTGCACCAGCGACTGTTGTGCCTGGTGGTACACCTGTGACTGTTGTGCCTGGTGGTGCACCAGCGACTGTTGTGCCTGGTGGGGCACCTGTGACTGTTGTGCCAGGTGGGGCACCAGCGACTGTACTCACCTATATGTGTCTGCAGGATCGAGCATTGACTCTTGGATCCCGCCTTTCGAGCATCAGTTGTTTACAGCAATGACTCCTGTCCCATTTCCCTATCATACCTGGTTTAAAATTATGAATAGTATTGGCTTCCACAACCTGTTCCTTAAGTGCATTCCATTTTCCCACTACTCTCACGCTAAAAGAAAACTTCCTAACATCTCTGTGACTCATCTGAGTTTCCAACTTCCATGCATGTACCCTCGTTCTGTTACTATTCCGTGTGAACATTTCGTCTATGTCCACTCTGTCAATCTCTCTGAGTATTTTATACGTTCCTATCATGTCCCCCCTCTCCCTTCTTCTTTCTAGTGTCGTAAGGCATAGTTCCCCCAGGCGCTCCTCATACCCCATCCCTCGTAGCTCTGGGACGAGTCTCGTTGCAAACCTCTGAACCTTTTCCAGTTTCATTATATGCTTCTTCAGATGGGGACTCCATGATGAGGCGGCATACTCTAAGACTGGCCTCACGTAGGCAGTGTAAAGAGCCCTAAATGCCTCCTTACTTAGGTTTCTGAATGATGTTCTAAATTTTGCCAGTGTCGAGTACGCTGCTGTCGTTATCCTATTTATTTGTGCCTCAGGAGATAGATTAGGTGATACGTCCACACCCAGGTCTCTTTCGCGCGTCGTCACAGGTAGGCTCTTCCCCTTCATTGTGTACTGTCCCTTTGTTCTCCTATGTCCTAGTCCCATTTCCATAACTTTACATTTGCTCGTGTTGAATTCCAGTAGCCATTTCTCTGACCATCTCTGCAACCTGTTCAGGTCCTCTTGGAGGATCCTGCAATCCTCATCTGTCACAACTCTTCTCATCAACTTTGTGTCATCCGCAAACATCGACATGTAGGACTCTACACCCGTAAACATGTCGTTAACATATACAAGAAATAGAATTGGTCCCAGCACCGATCCTTGTGGTACTCCACTTGTTACTGTTCGCCAGTCCGACTTCTCGCCCTTACCATAACTCTTTGGCTCCTTCCTGTTAGGTAGTTCCTTATCCATGCTAGGACCTTTCCCCCTACCCCCGCCTGCCTCTCGAGTTTGAATAGCAGTCTCATGTGCGGTACTGTATCAAAGGCTTTTTGGCAGTCCAGAAATATGCAGTCTGCCCAACCATCTCTGTCCTGTCTTATCCTCGTTATTTTATCATAGAATTCCAGAAGGTTTGTTAGGCACGATTTCCCTGTCCAGAACCCATGTTGATGCTTGTTCATAAACCTAATGTTCTCCAGGTTTGCAACCAGTCGTAACCTAATTATTCTTTCCAGTATTTTACAGGGAATGCTTGTTAGTGATACAGGTCTATAGTTAAGTGCCTCCTCCCTATCGCCTTTCTTGAAGATCGGCACAACATTTGCCTTCTTCCAGCAACTGGGCAATTCTCCCGACATAAGTGACTCATTAAAGATCATTGCCAGAGGCACGCTGAGGGCCTGCGCTGCTTCTTTCAGTATCCACGGTGATACTTTGTCTGGTCCTACTGCTTTAGATGCATCTAGAGTTGTCAACTGTTTCATTACCAACTCTACTGTCACCTCTATATCTGATAGTCTTTCATCTAGGGTAACCCCTTCCAGCAATGGGAGCTGCTCGGGCTCGGTAGTGAACACTCCATGGAAACTGGCACTCAGTGCCTCACAGATTTCCTTGTCACTTTCAGTGTATGTCCCCTCTGCCTTCCTTAGTCTTGTCACTTGGTCGTTCACCGACATTTTTCTTCTTATATGACTGTGTAGTAGCTTAGGTTGTTTTTTCGCTTTGATTGCAATATCGTTCTCACAGTCCCATTCCGATGTCCGTCTGATGTTAATGTAATCGTTCCTAGCTCTGTTGCATCTGATCCTGTTGTCCTCTGTCCTTTGTCTTCTGTATTTCCTCCACTCTCGCCTTCTGGCCATTTTTGCTTCCTGACACTGTCTATTAAACCAGGGGTTATTATATTCCTTCTTATTTTTTCCCTTTACTGTTGGTATAAATCTCTCTTCGGCCTCTTGGCATTTCTGTATGACTAGGTCCATCATATCTTGGAATGTTTTTCCTCTAATTTCTTCCTCCCACTGCACTTCTCCCAGATAGTCCCTTATCCTCCTATAGTCCCCTTTCCTGTAGTCAACTCTCCTTTCCCAGATCTCTTGTCCCATGGTCACAAGTTTGAATTCCATCATGTAGTCAAAGACTAGGACACAATGGTCACTGGCCCCTAGAGGTATTTCATGCTCCAAATTCTCGATATCTTCTACGTTCTGGGTGAAAATCAGGTCTAATAGGCTCGGTGCATCTCCTCCTCTTTCCCTTGTGTCTTCCTTCACATGCTGTGTTAGGAAATTCCTGTCTATAACATCTACTAATTTTGCTCCCCACGTTTCGTCCCCTCCATGGGGATTCCTTGATTCCCAATTTATCTCTCCATGATTTAGGTCCCCCATGATCAGCAGCTTCGCTCTCATTCTGTGGGCTAGTGTTGCTGCCTTCTGCAGTTCATCTATGCATGCCTTGTTGTTGTCATCATACTCCTGTCTGGGTCTTCTACTGTTTGTGTGTGTGTGTGTGTGTGTGTGTGCGCGCGCGTGTACATATACTTGTGCGTGCGAGTGCATGCGTGGTGCATATGGGCGTGCGTGCGTGCTGCGTACGGGCGTGCGTTATCTTGAGAGGTTATCTTGAGATGATTTTAGGGATTTTTAGTGTCCTTGCAGCCCGGTCCTCGACCAGGCCTCCACCCCAGGTAGCAGCCCATGACAGCTGACTAACACCCAGGTACCTGTTTTACTGCTAGGTAACAGGGGCATAGGGTGAAAGAAACTCTGCCCATTGTTTCTCGCCGGCCCCTGGGATCGAACCCAGGACCACAGGATCACAAGTCCAGCGTGCTGTTCGCTCGGCCGACCAGCTCCCTGCGTGCGGACACTCTACGCAAATAAAGGGACATAGTCTATGAAACTCACTCCCTAACGAATTAAAAAGCTGTCCATCCTGCCACTTATTCAAAAGTACCACCAAAAAAGTACCTAATTTCATCTTCATAGTTTTCTACCTAGTGCTTCACACTCGCATTGTATCGTGTTCTACCCCAAAATATGTCTAAGCCTTATAACTTCACCGTTGTATCTTGCATCATAATATCATGGTTGTCATGCTGAACGCAAATTTTAATACAATGTACCTAGAAATAATTCTCAAATTATGCTACAGTGTACCTGTCGATAATCCTCAAATTTTACTAAAATGTACCTAATAATTTTCTTCTAATTTTCTTACAAAGTACCTCTTAACTTTTTTCAATTTTGCTACAAATTAGCTACTTAAACTTATTTGTTAGATGAAGGACCGTCCTGAAACACTATGTGTGCTAGTGGCTTTACAAAAATGTAAAAACATCAATGCTATGTACTTGCATAAATCCATTGTACCTTCTTCGTATATATATATATATATATATATATATATATATATATATATAATATATATATATATATATATATATATTTATTTATTTATATATATATCTTTGATTTTCTTTTTTATACCTGCATTTGGGTGAGGTGACAAGTTACAATGGTATATATATATATATATATATATATATATATATATATATATATATATATATATATATATATATATATATATATATATATATATAATATATATATATATATATTATATATATTATATATATATATATATATATATATATATATATATATATATATATATATATGCAATTGACGATCACTAAACACTGATCATTTGTATGCGGAAAAACCACAAAGAAATGGAGAAAGGGGGTGAACGTTTCGGCTTTTCAAGACCTTTGTCAACACCAGACTGACTGAGGACAGGAGAGAGAAGATACAGGTCATCACCTAGACCTGACCAACCCATCCCTAGGAAAGGATTACCAGAAACAGGAACGGTCAAAGAGGATTAAGTGGTCAGAGAATTAAGGATGAAAGATTAAGGAAAAGCCTCATGGACACACAATAAATGAATATTCAATTGTAATGAAACATTGTATGCCTCAATTTAAGAGTTTTTTCTTAAACTGTTGTGTAATATTGTAACTTAAAACTGGGTCAAGTTTGTACAAACCAGTACTAACATTGAGAAGATTTGGACATTGACTAATTAGCGCAGACTCGATTAAATTCCGTTCCACAAAGCCATTGCAATAGGTAATGCTTTTAGCCCCATCCCAATTAATAGTGTGATCACACAAACTTGTATGTAGATACAAAACATTAGACGTTTGGGCAGTTCTTATACTATAAGCATGTTGGGACATACGCAATTGTAAGGATTTTCCTGTTTGTCCAAGGTACACAGACTCACAATCATTGCAGGGAATCGAATACACATTACACATTGTTTCATTACAATTGAATATTCATTTATTGTGTGTCCATGAGGCTTTTCCTTAATCTTTCATCCTAATTCTCTGACCACTTAATCCTCTTTGATCTTTCCTGTTTCTGGTAATCCTTTCCTAGGGATGGGTTGGTCAGGTCTAGGTGATGACCTGTATCTTCTCTCTCCTGTCCTCAGTCAGTCTGGTGTTGACAAACGCCTTGAAAAGCCGAAACGTTCACCCCCTTCCTCCATTTCTTGTGGTTTTTCCGCATATATATATATATATATATATATATATATATATATTATATATATATATATATATATATATATATATATATATATGTGCAAACAAGCCTGAATGGTCCCAGGACTAGATACAACTGAAAACTCACACCCCAGAAGTGACTCGAACCCATACTCCCAGGAGCAACGCAACTGGTATGTACAGGGACGCCTTAAACCACTTGACCATCACGACGGACTAAGGAAGTGATTACATATATATATATATATATATATATATATATATATATATATATATATTATATATATATATATATATATATATATATCACTAAGAACTCTTTGACCCGGCCAGGATTCAAACCCGTGCCGTCCAGGATCACCCCTAAACGTACACAGTACCGTGACCACCGCACCAATGATCGTCTATAAGGATTGGACAGAAAAATGTACCTAATGAAAAACTGTACCCAAAGAGATCCATGAGTGTCGTCGTGGGTTGGTCAGTCAGAGAGCTTAATTAATAAGCGCCAAGAGTGTCCAATCCTTATAGAC
>WNGS01157621.1:0-12523 GCA_020271785.1 Procambarus virginalis
AACAAGAAGAAGAATGCGCTGATGACGATCAACCATCAGCTGGAGGGAGGCGCTGTGTCCCCCCATGCAGCAGGGGGGCGCTGTGTCCCCCCATGCAGCAGGGGGGCGCTGTGTCCCCCCATGCAGCAGGGGGGCGCTGTGTCCCCCCATGCAGCAGGGGGGCGCTGTGTCCCCCCATGCAGCAGGGAGGCGTTGTGTCACTCCATGCAGCAGGGAGGCGCTGTGTCACTCCATGCAGCAGGGAGGCGCTGTGTCACTCCATGCAGCAGGGAGGCGCTGTGTCACCCCATGCAGCAGGGAGGCGCTGTGTCACCCCATGCAGCAGGGAGACGCTGTGTCACCCCATGCAGCAGGGGGGCGCTGTGTCACCCCATGCAGCAGGGGGCGCTGTGTCACACCATGCAGCAGGGAGGCGCTGTGTCACCCCATGCAGCAGGGAGGCGCTGTGTCCCCCCATGCAGCAGGGAGGCGCTGTGTCCCCCCATGCAGCAGGGAGGCGCTGTGTCCTCCCATGCAGCAGGGAGGCGCTGTGTCCCCCCATGCAGAGGGAGGCGCTGTGTCCCCCCATGCAGCAGGGGGGCGCTGTGTCACTCCATGCAGCAGGGGGGCGCTGTGTCACTCCATGCAGCAGGGGGGCGCTGTGTCACCCCATGCAGCAGGGGGGCGCTGTGTCACCCCATGCAGCAGGGGAGCGCTGTGTCACCCCATACAGCAGGGAGGCGCTGTGTCACTCCATGCAGCAGGGGGGCGCTGTGTCACCCCATGCAGCAGGGGGGCGCTGTGTCACTCCATGCAGCAGGGGGGCGCTGTGTCACCCCATGCAGCAGGGGGGCGCTGTGTCACCCCATGCAGCAGGGGGGCGCTGTGTCACTCCATGCAGCAGGGGGGCGCTGTGTCACCCCATGCAGCAGGGGAGCGCTGTGTCACCCCATACAGCAGGGAGGCGCTGTGTCACTCCATGCAGCAGGGGGGCGCTGTGTCACTCCATGCAGCAGGGGGGCGCTGTGTCACCCCATGCAGCAGGGGGGTGCTGTGTCACTCCATGCAGCAGGGGGGCGCTGTGTCACCCCATGCAGCAGGGGGGCGCTGTGTCACCCCATGCAGCAGGGGGGCGCTGTGTCACTCCATGCAGCAGGGGAGCGCTGTGTCACCCCATGCAGCAGGGGAGCGCTGTGTCACCCCATACAGCAGGGAGGCGCTGTGTCACCCCATGCAGCAGGGGGGCGCTGTGTCACCCCATGCAGCAGGGGGGCGCTGTGTCACTCCATGCAGCAGGGGGGCGCTGTGTCACCCCATGCAGCAGGGGAGCGCTGTGTCACCCCATACAGCAGGGAGGCGCTGGGTCACTCCATGCAGCAGGGGGGGCGCTGTGTCACCCCATGCAGCAGGGGGGCGCTGTGTCACTCCATGCAGCAGAGGGGCGCTGTGTCACTCTATGCAGCAGGGGGGCGCTGTGTCACCCCATGCAGCAGAGGGGCGCTGTGTCACTCCATGCAGCAGGGGGGCGCTGTGTCACCCCATGCAGCAGAGGGGCGCTGTGTCACTCCATGCAGCAGGGGGGCGCTGTGTCACCCCATGCAGCAGGGGGGCGCTGTGTCACCCCATGCAGCAGGGGGGCGCTGTGTCACCCTATGCAGCAGGGGGGCGCTGTGTCACCCCATGCAGCAGGGGGGCGCTGTGTCACCCCATGCAGCAGGGGGGCGCTGTGTCACCCCATGCAGCAGGGGGGCGCTGTGTCACCCCATGCAGCAGGGGGGCGCTGTGTCACCCCATGCAGCAGGGGGGCGCTGTGTCACCCCATGCAGCAGGGGGGCGCTGTGTCACCCCATGCAGCAGGGGGGCGCTGTGTCACTCCATGCAGCAGAGGGGCGCTGTGTCACCCCATGCAGCAGGGGGGCGCTGTGTCACCCCATGCAGCAGGGGGGCGCTGTGTCACCCCATGCAGCAGGGGGCGCTGTGTCACCCCATGCAGCAGGGGGGCGCTGTGTCACCCCATGCAGCAGGGGGGCGCTGTGTCACCCTATGCAGCAGGGGGCGCTGTGTCACCCCATGCAGCAGAGGGGCGCTGTGTCACCCCATTCAGCAGGGGGGCGCTGTGTCACTCCATGCAGCAGAGGGGCGCTGTGTCACTCCATGCAGCAGGGGGGCGCTGTGTCACTCCATGCAGCAGAGGGGCGCTGTGTCACTCCATGCAGCAGGGGGGCGCTGTGTCACCCCATGCAGCAGGGGGGCGCTGTGTCACCCCATGCAGCAGAGGGGCGCTGTGTCACTCCATGCAGCAGGGGGGCGCTGTGTCACCCCATGCAGCAGGGGGGCGCTGTGTCACTCCATGCAGCAGGGGGGCGCTGTGTCACCCCATGCAGCAGGGGGGCGCTGTGTCACCCCATGCAGCAGGGGGGCGCTGTGTCACCCCATGCAGCAGGGGGGCGCTGTGTCACCCCATGCAGCAGGGGGGCGCTGTGTCACCCCATGCAGCAGGGAGGCGCTGTGTCACCCCATGCAGCAGGGGGGCGCTGTGTCACCCCATGCAGCAGGGGGGCGCTGTGTCACCCCATACAGCAGGGGGGTGCTGTGTCACCCCATGCAGCAGGGGGGCGCTGTGTCACCCCATGCAGCAGGGGGGCGCTGTGTCACCCCATGCAGCAGGGAGGCGCTGTGTCACCCCATGCAGCAGGGCGGCGCTGTGTCACCCCATGCAGCAGGGGGGCACTGTGTCACCCCATGCAGCAGGGAGGCGCTGTGTCCCTCCATGCAGCAGGGGGGCGCTGTGTCACTCCATGCAGCAGGGGGGCGCTGTGTCACCCCATGCAGCAGGGAGGCGCTGTGTCACCCCATGCAGCAGGGGGGCGCTGTGTCACCCCATGCAGCAGGGGGGCGCTGTGTCACCCCATGCAGCAGGGGGGCGCTGTGTCACCCCATGCAGCAGGGGAGCGCTGTGTCACTCCATACAGCAGGGGGGCGCTGTGTCACCCCATGCAGCAGGGGGGCGCTGTGTCACTCCATACAGCAGGGAGGCGCTGTGTCACCCCATGCAGCAGGGAGGCGCTGTGTCACCCCATGCAGCAGGGAGGCGCTGTGTCACCCCATGCAGCAGGGAGGCGCTGTGTCACCCCATGCAGCAGGGAGGCGCTGTGTCACCCCATGCAGCAGGGAGGGCGCTGTGTCACCCCATGCAGCAGGGAGGCGCTGTGTCCCCCCATGCAGCAGGGGGGCGCTGTGTCCCCCCATACAGCAGGGAGGCGCTGTGTCACCCCATGCAGCAGGGAGGCGCTGTATCACCCCATGCAGCAGGGGGGCGCTGTGTCACCTCATGCAGCAGGGAGGGCGCTGTGTCACCCCATACAGCAGGGGGCGCTGTGTCACCTCATGCAGCAGGAGGGCGCTGTGTCACCCCATGCAGCAGGGAGGGCGCTGTGTCACCCCATGCAGCAGGGGGGCGCTGTGTCACCTCATGCAGCAGGGGGGCGCTGTGTCACCCCATACAGCAGGGAGGGCGCTGTGTCACCCCATGCAGCAGGGGGGCGCTGTGTCACCTCATGCAGCAGGGAGGCGCTGTGTCACCCCATGCAGCAGGGGGGCGCTGTGTCCCCCCATACAGCAGGGAGGCGCTGTGTCACCCCATGCAGCAGGGAGGCGCTGTGTCACCCCATGCAGCAGGAGGGCGCTGTGTCACCCCATGCAGCAGGGATTGCGCTGTGTCACCCATACAGCAGGGGGGCGCTGTGTCACCCCATGCAGCAGGGGGGCGCTGTGTCACCTCATGCAGCAGGGAGGGCGCTGTGTCACCCATGCAGCAGGGAGGGCGCTGTGTCACTCCATGCAGCAGGGAGGGCGCTGTGTCACTCCATGCAGCAGGGAGGCGCTGTGTCACTCCATGCAGCAGGGAGGCGCTGTGTCACCCCATACAGCAGGGAGGCGCTGTGTCACCCCATACAGCAGGGAGCGCTGTGTCACCCCATGCAGCAGGGGGGCGCTGTGTCACCCCATGCAGCAGGGAGGCGCTGTGTCACCCATGCAGCAGGGGGGCGCTGTGTCACCCCATACAGCAGGGTGTCACNTTCGCAAAGCTTTTGATAAATGTGACCATTGTTTATTGCCATAAATGCGCTCAAAGGAATTAACGGAAAATAGGCAGATGGATCTACAATTTCCTGACTAACAGAACCCAATGTGTAATAGTCAACAAAATAAAATCCAACCCGTCAACCGTGAAGAGCTCAGTCCCCCAGGGTACTGTGCTTGCTCCGTACTTTTTCTCATCCTCATATCGGACATAGACAAACACAACCTATAGCACTGTATCATCCTTGCAGATGACACTAGGATCTTCATGAGAGTAGGCAACATAGAGGACACGGCGAACCTCCAGTCAGATGTAGATCAGGTCTTTCTATGGGCTACAGAAAATAATATGGTGTTTAACGAAGATAAGTTCCAGCTCATGCGCTATGGAAAAAATCAAATATAAAAACGGAAACCACGAACAAAACTCAGGCAAATCATAACATAGAACGAAAAGGCAATGTAAAGGATCTGGGTGTACTCATGTCGGAAGACCTTACCTTTACAGAACACAATAAAGTAGCAGTCACAACTGCACGAAAAATGACAGGTTGGATAACAAGAACTTTTCACACTAGAGATGCTATACCGATGAAGATACTTTTCAAAACACTTGTGCTCTCTAGAGTGGAGTACTGCTGCACAATGACAGCCACTTTCAAAGCTGGAGAAAGTGCTGATCTGGAGAGCGTGCAGAGATCCTTTACTGCTAGAATCCACTCAGTAAAACATCTAAACTATTGGGACCGACTAAAGAGCCTAAATCTGTACTCCCTTGAGCGCAGGCGGGAGAGATACATAATCATTCACACTTGGAAAATATTAGAGGGGCTGGTCCCAAACCTGCACACAGAAATAACATCACATGAGGCCAGAAGACATGGCAGGATGTGCAGAATACCCCAGTTGAAAAGCAGAGGTGCAACAGGTACTTTGAGAGAGAACTCTATCAACATCAGGGGCCCGAGACTGTTCAACACGCTTGCGCTACACATGAGGGACATAACTGGCAAACCCCTCACAGTGTTCAAGAGAGAACTTGATAAGCACCTCCAAAGGATACCTGATCAACCAGGCTGTGACTCATACGTCAGGCTGCGAGCAGCCGCGTCCAACAGCCTGGTTGATCAGTCCAGAAACCAGGAGGCCTGGTTGACGACCGGGCCGCGGGGACGCTAAGCCCCGGAAGCACCTCAAGGTAACCTCAAGGTAAGGTAACGGTAAAAATGAGAAACTTAAACATAATACAGGGTATAAAACAATCAAATGTACCCATAGTAGAAAAACAGCATGTAAAGGCTTTGGGAATAATGATGTCAGACGACCTAACGTTTAGGGAGCATAACCAAGCAAATATTGCGACAGCCAGAAAAATGATAGGATGGATTACGAGAACTTTCAAATCCAGGGATCCCATCACAATGGTTGTACTCTTCAAGTCACTTGTGTTGTCCCGTCTTGAGTACTGCTCAGTACTCACTTCCCCCTTCAGAGCAGGAGAGATTGCTGAAATAGAGGGAATACAGAGAACATATACGGCACGCATAGACGAGATAAAGCACCTAAATTATTGGGATCGTCTCAAAGCTCTCCAAATGTACTCACTAGAAACACGACGAGAGAGATATAAAAAATTATACACCTGGAAGATACTGGAGGGCCAAGTACCAAATCTACACAGTAAAATAAGAACGTACTGGAGTGAACGATATGGAGAAAATGCAGAATAGAACCAGTGAAGAGCAGAGGTGCCATAGGCACAATCAGAACACTGTATAAACATCAGAGGTCCGCGGTTGTTCAACGTCCTCCCAGCAAGCATAAGAAATATTGCCGGAACAACCGTGGACCTCTTCAAGAGGAAACTAGATTATTCCTCCAAGGAGTGCCGGACCAACCGGGCTGTGGTGGGTATGTGGCTCTGCGGGCCGCTCCAAGCAACAGCCTAGTGGACCAAACTCTCACAAGTCAAGCCTGGCCTCGGGCCGGGCTTGGGGAGTAGAAGAACTCCCAGAACCCAATCAACCAGGTATCAACCACCAGATCACCAGCCCACCAAACATACACCAACACCACCAGATCACCAGCCCACCAAACATACACCAACACCACCAGTCACCAGCCCACCAAACATACACCACCAGATCACCAGCCACCAAACATACAGGAGGTGTAGGGTTGGGGTAATAAGGGACGCTCCAACATAATGGTGAACATGAGGGGGTCGAACCCTGACCCGCCTCTGACCTTCTCCACCACAGTTCACTATAACATTATCGCCAGTGTCTGACCTCCGTCACCACACACACACACACAACACCACACACACACACACACCACACACACACACACACACACACACACACACACACAACACACACACATTCTCTTGTTTTTACAAACAGATTCTGTCAACAGAAACAATTACCAGCATTGGCACTAATTACCAATTACAGGGCTCTACAAATATACCCTAATTATTATTATTCCAGACCTCTGGCAGCCGGATATACAGAAATAAGTAATTGTTTACTTAACCGGACAGACAACAAGGCCGGATAAACGGGTGTGACCACCTCAGTCTGTTATTGTCAAGGGGGGGGGGGGATAATATTATCAATAAACAACACAATTTAATTTTTGGCCATTAATCGTCAGTCGGTATTAGGTTGTAATCCAGTATAGCATTTAAATTTTAAGTCATAAGCCAATAGTAATTCCTTTATAACAGGTTCGAACCCTCAATAAGACCTTTGTGGATTTGTTCATTTGATGCATCAGGTTATTGTGATTTGTGTGTGTATAATATGTATTATTATTATTGTGTATGCAAAGAGCGAGTCACAATAACGTGGTTGAACTAAAGATACAGATTCCATACAAGTAGAGGGAAGTGACGGTCCATCCTGGACTTGTTAATAGTGACGTTTCGATCCATCCTGGACCATTATCATGTCCAGGATGGAGACACTTTGTCGCTTCCTCTCATGTGAGTTGCTTGTCTTATGGGTGTGTACCCCATTAGTGCCTACTGGTGGTGGTTGGTACCCCATTAGTGCCTACTGGTGGTGGTGGGTACCCCATTAGTGCCTACTGGTGGTGGTGTGTACCCCATTAGTGCCCACTGGTGGTGGTGTGTACCCCATTAGTGCCCACTGGTGGTGTGTACACCATTAGTGCCCACTGGTGGTGTGTACCCCATTAGTGCCTACTGGTGGTGGTTGGTACCCCATTAGTGCCTACTGGTGGTGGTTGGTACCCCATTAGTGCCTACTGGTGGTGGTTGGTACCCCATTAGTGCCTACTGGTGGTGGTGTGTACCCCATTAGTGCCCACTGGTGGTGGTGTGTACCCCATTAGTGCCCACTGGTGGTGTGTACACCATTAGTGCCCACTGGTGGTGGTGTGTACCCCATTAGTGCCCACTGGTGGTGTGTACACCATTAGTGCCCACTGGTGGTGGTGTGTACCCCATTAGTGCCCACTGGTGGTGTGTACCCCATTAGTGCCCCACTGGTGGTGGTGTGTACCCCATTAGTGCCCACTGGTGGTGGTGTGTACACCATTAGTGCCCACTGGTGGTGGTGGGTACCCCATTAGTGCCCCACTGGCGGTGGTGTGTACACCATTAGTGCCCACTGGTGGTGTGTACCCTATTAGTGCCCACTGGTTGGTGGGTACCCCATTAGTGCCCCACTGGCGGTGGTGTGTACACCATTAGTGCCCACTGGTGGTGTGTACCCCATTAGTGCCCACTGGTGGTGGGTACCCCATTAGTGCCCACTGGCGGTGGTGTGTACACCATTAGTGCCCACTGGCGGTGGTGTGTACACCATTAGTGCCCCACTGGCGGTGGTGTGTACACCATTAGTGCCCACTGGTGGTGGTGTGTACACCATTAGTGCCCCACTGGTGGTGGTGTGTACACCATTAGTGCCCACTGGTGGTGTGTACACCATTAGTGCCCACTGGTGGTGGTGTGTACACCATTAGTGCCCACTGGTGGTGTGTACACCATTAGTGCCCACTGGT
Organism: Procambarus virginalis; assembly: GCA_020271785.1. NCBI lineage: Eukaryota > Metazoa > Arthropoda > Malacostraca > Decapoda > Cambaridae > Procambarus > Procambarus virginalis. The sequence continues at coordinate 8,095 of WNGS01157621.1, forward strand.
GGTGTGTACACCATTAGTGCCCACTGGTGGTGTGTACACCATTAGTGCCCACTGGTGGTGTGTACACCATTAGTGCCCACTGATGGTGGTGTGTACACCATTAGTGCCCACTGGTGGTGGTGTGTACACCATTAGTGCCCACTGGTGGTGTGTACCCCATTAGTGCCCCACTGGTGGTGTGTACCCCATTAGTGCCCACTGGTGGTGGTGGGTACACCATTAGTGCCCACTGGTGGTGTGTACACCATTAGTGCCCACTGGTGGTGTGTACCCCATTAGTGCCCACTGGTGGTGGTGGGTACACCATTAGTGCCCCACTGGTGGTGTGTACACCATTAGTGCCCACTGGTGGTGTGTACCCCATTAGTGCCCACTGGTGGTGGTGTGTACCCATTAGTGCCCACTGGTGGTGGTGTGTACACCATTAGTGCCCACTGGTGGTGTGTACACCATTAGTGCCCACTGGTGGTGGTGTGTACACCATTAGTGCCCACTGGTGGTGGTGTGTACCCCATTAGTGCCCACTGGTGGTGTGTACACCATTAGTGCCCACTGGTGGTGGTGTGTACACCATTAGTGCCCACTGGTGGTGTGTACACCATTAGTGCCCACTGGTGGTGTGTACACCATTAGTGCCCACTGGTGGTGGTGTGTACACCATTAGTGCCCACTGGTGGTGGTGTGTACACCATTAGTGCCCACTGGTGGTGGTGTGTACACCATTAGTGCCCACTGGTGGTGGTGTGTACACCATTAGTGCCCACTGGTGGTGTGTACACCATTAGTGCCCCACTGGTGGTGTGTACACCATTAGTGCCCACTGGTGGTGTGTACCCCATTAGTGCCCACTGGTGGTGGTGGGTACACCATTAGTGCCCACTGGTGGTGGTGTGTACACCATTAGTGCCCCACTGGTGGTGTGTACCCCATTAGTGCCCACTGGTGGTGTGTACCCCATTAGTGCCCACTGGTGGTGGTGGGTACACCATTAGTGCCCACTGGTGGTGTGTACACCATTAGTGCCCACTGGTGGTGTGTACACCATTAGTGCCCACTGGTGGTGTGTACACCATTAGTGCCCACTGGTGGTGGTGGGTACACCATTAGTGCCCACTGGTGGTGGTGTACACCATTAGTGCCCACTGGTGGTGTGTACCCCATTAGTGCCCACTGGTGGTGTGTACCCCATTAGTGCCCACTGGTGGTGTGTACCCCATTAGTGCCCACTGGTGGTGTGTACCCCATTAGTGCCCACTGGTGGTGTGTACCCCATTAGTGCCCACTGGTGGTGTGTACACCATTAGTGCCCACTGGTGGTGGTGGGTACACCATTAGTGCCCACTGGTGGTGGTGGGTACCCCATTAGTGCCCACTGGTGGTGGTGTGTACACCATTAGTGCCCACTGGTGGTGTGTACACCATTAGTGCCCACTGGTGGTGGTGGGTACCCCATTAGTGCCCACTGGTGGTGGTGGGTACACCATTAGTGCCCACTGGTGGTGGTGTGTACCCCATTAGTGCCCACTGGTGGTGGTGTGTACACCATTAGTGCCCACTGGTGGTGTGTACCCCATTAGTGCCCACTGGTGGTGGGTACCCCATTAGTGCCCACTGGTGGTGGTGGGTACCCCATTAGTGCCCACTGGTGGTGGTGTGTACCCCATTAGTGCCCACTGGTGGTGGGTACCCCATTAGTGCCCACTGATGGTGGGTACCCCATTAGTGCCCACTGGTGGTGGTGTGTACCCCATTAGTGCCCCACTGGTGGTGGTGTGTACCCCATTAGTGCCCCACTGGTGGTGGTGTGTACCCCATTAGTGCCCCACTGGTGGTGGTGTGTACCCCATTAGTGCCCCACTGGTGGTGGTGTGTACCCCATTAGTGCCCACTGGTGGTGGTGTGTACCCCATTAGTGCCCCACTGGTGGTGTGTACACCATTAGTGCCCACTGGTGGTGGTGTGTACCCCATTAGTGCCCACTGGTGGTGGTGGGTACCCCATTAGTGCCCACTGGTGGTGTGTACACCATTAGTGCCCACTGGTGGTGGTGGGTACCCCATTAGTGCCCACTGGTGGTGTGTACCCCATTAGTGCCCACTGGTGGTGTGTACACCATTAGTGCCCACTGGTGGTGGTGTGTACACCATTAGTGCCCACTGGTGGTGTGTACACCATTAGTGCCCACTGGTGGTGTGTACACCATTAGTGCCCACTGATGGTGGGTACACCATTAGTGCCCACTGGTGGTGTGTACACCATTAGTGCCCACTGGTGGTGTGTACACCATTAGTGCCCACTGGTGGTGGTGTGTACCCCATTAGTGCCCACTGGTGGTGTGTACACCATTAGTGCCCACTGGTGGTGTGTACACCATTAGTGCCCACTGATGGTGGGTACACCATTAGTGCCCCACTGGTGGTAGTGTGTACCCCATTAGTGCCCCACTGGTGGTGGTGTGTACCCCATTAGTGCCCCACTGGTGGTGGTGTGTACACCATTAGTGCCCCACTGGTGGTGGTGTGTACCCCATTAGTGCCCCACTGGTGGTGGTGTGTACACCATTAGTGCCCACTGGTGGTGGTGTGTACACCATTAGTGCCCACTGGTGGTGGTGTGTACACCATTAGTGCCCACTGGTGGTGGTGGGTACCCCATTAGTGCCCACTGACGGTGGTGGGTACCCCATTAGTGCCCACTGACGGTGGTGTGTACCCCATTAGTGCCCACTGGTGGTGGTGTGTACCCCATTAGTGCCCACTGGTGGTGTGTACCCCATTAGTGCCCACTGGTGGTGGTGGGTACCCCATTAGTGCCCACTGGTGGTGGTGGGTACCCCATTAGTGCCCCACTGACGGTGGTGGGTACCCCATTAGTGCCCACTGACGGTGGTGGGTACCCCATTAGTGCCCACTGACGGTGGTGTGTACCCCATTATTGCCCACTGACGGTGGTGGGTACCCCATTATTGCCCACTGATGGTGGTGTGTACCCCAATATTGCCCACTGACGGTGGTGGGTACCCCATTAGTGCCCACTGACGATGGTGTGTACCCCATTATTGCTCACTGACGGTGGTGGGTACCCCATTATTGCCCACTGACGGTGGTGGGTACCCCATTAGTGCCCACTGACGGTGGTGGGTACCCCATAAGTGCTCACTGACATAAGAACATAAGAACAAAGGCAACTGCAGAAGGCCTATTGGCCCATACGAGGCAGAAGGCCTATTGGCCCATACATAAGAACATAAGAACAAAGGTAACTGCAGAAGGCCTATTGGCCCATACGAGGCAGCTCCTATTTATAACCACCCAATCCCACTCATATACATGTCCAACCCATGCTTGAAACAATCGAGGGACCCCACCTCCACAATGTTACGCGGCAATTGGTTCCACAAATCAACAACCCTGTTACTGAACCAGTATTTACCCAAGTCTTAACTAAATCTAAACTTATCCAATTTATACCCATTGTTTCGCGTTCTGTCCTGTGTTGATACTTTCAATACCCTATTAATATCCCCTTTGTTATGTCCATTCATCCACTTGTAAACCTCTATCATGTCACCCCTAACTCTTCGCCTTTCCAGTGAATGCAAATTAAGCTTTGTTAATCTTTCTTCATATGAAAGATTTCTAATTTGGGGAATTAACTTAGTCATCCTACGCTGGACACGTTCAAGTGAATTTATATCCATTCTATAATATGGCGACCAAAACTGAACTGCATAATCTAAATGGGGCCTAACCAGAGCAAGATATAGCTTGAGAACCACACCAGGTGTCTTGTTACTTACGCTGCGATTAATAAATCCGAGTGTCCTATTTGCCTTATTACGAACATTTATGCATTGATCCTTTTGTTTTAAATTCTTACTAATTATAACTCCCAGATCCCTTTCGCAATCCGACTTCGCAATCTCAACACCATCTAGCTCGTATCTTGTAACTCTATCATCATTACCTAGCCTCAGAACTTTACATTTATCAGCATTAAACTGCATCTGCCAGTCCTTTGACCATTTTAAAACCCTATCTAGATCAACTTGAAGTGATAGTGAGTCCTCCTCCGAATTAATTTCCCTACCGATTTTCGTATCATCGGCAAATTTGCAAATGTTGCTACTCAAACCTGAATCTAAATCATTTATATATATTATAAACAACAGAGGTCCCAAGACAGAGCCTTAGGCACTCCCTTACAACATTTTCCCACCTGACTTGACTCCATTTATACTAACTCTCTGGTTCCTTTGGTATAGCCATGCCCTAATCCAGCCTTAATATAGCACCCCCAATACCATGAGCAATTAACCCAGGTAGCGAGCCCGACAACCCAATCAACCGAATTATACAATTAAAAAAATATATTATTTGTTGCACAGTTCAAAGAAATTAATAAGTTCGTATTTTTTTTTTGGTAAGAT
>WNGS01157621.1:18848-53636 GCA_020271785.1 Procambarus virginalis
TAATTTGTGTGTTGGAGTTTTGGAGGAATTGATAAAGAGTTTGTTTGTTGTGGTGATGGCGGCTTGTGTTACGGTGTGTTGATCTTCCTCACACTCCTTGGTTGTTGATCTTCCTCACACACTCTCCTTGGTTGGTGATCTTCCTCACACACTCACCTTGGTTGGTGATCTTCCTCACACACTCTCCTTGGTTGTTGATCTTCCTCACACACTCTCCTTGGTTGTTGATCTTCCTCACACACTCACCGTGGTTGTTGATCTTCCTCACACACTCACCCTGGTGTGTTGATCTTCCTCACACACTCACCTTGGTTGTTGATCTTCCTCACTCTCCTTGGTTGTTCAGAGTACCACTATTGTGTGAATCATGGGTCACCACCTACACCGTCGCCCCCTGGTGTGAATCATGGGTCACCACCTACACCGTCGCCCCCTGGTGTGAATCATGGGTCACCACCTACAGCGTCGCCCCCTGGTGTGAATCATGGGTCACCACCTACACCGTCGCCCCCTGGTGTGAACCATGGGTCACCACCTACACCGTCGCCCCCTGGTGTGAATCATGGGTCACCACCTACACCGTCGCCCCCTGGTGTGAATCATGGGTGTGGGCTGGTAGTGGGGGCCGCTAGTGTATACACTAAGGTTTAAGAACATCACTCTGGTAATATAATTTTATGCTCTCTTGGGGCCGCTCTTTAAGATGCTTATTGACTTGTTGTGCTTGCGGGGGTTGAGCTTCGGCTCTTTGGTCCCGCCTCTCAGCAGTCAGTCAACTGGTGTACTGGATCCTGAGCCTACTGGGCTCTATCATATCTACACTTGAAACTGTGTATGGAGTCTGCCTCCACCACATCACTGCCTAATGCATTCCGTTTAACTACTCTAGAAAGAACTTGTTCAGTGTGAATGTCTGTATGGGACCCATTTGGGAGACAGGTACTTGGGTACCTGTGTTCCCTAGTGCGTGTACTACCTGTGTTAAACTCTCTTTATCTTATCAATTTCTCCGAGAATCTTGTACGTTGTGATCTTGTCTCCCCTATCTCTTCTGTCTTGCAGCGACTTGGGGTTTAATTCCCGTAGTCTCTCCCCGTAGATCATAACCCTCAGCTAGTCTTGTAGCAGACCTCTGAACCTTCTCCAATTTAGTGTTGTGCTTGGCGAGGTACAGACTCCAAGCTGGAGCTACATACTTCAGGATAGCTCTGACATACGTGGTATATAAGGCTCTGAATGATCCCTTACACCTTAAGTTTCCAAAGGCCATTCCAATGGTGGCCAACCTGGCATATGCTGCTGATGACATCCTCTCGATGTGGGCTTCAGGGGGCAGGTCTGGCATATCAGAAACAGGATAGGGCCGAGTACAGAGCCCTGTGGGACTCGACTGGTGACTTCACGCCAATATGAGGTCTCACCCCTCACCGTAACTCTCTGCTTCCTATTGCTTAGGTACTCCCTTATCCACTGGAGCACCTTACCAGCTACACCTGCCTGTCTCTCCAGCTTATGTACCAGCCTCTTATTAGGTAGTGTGTCAAAGGCTTTCCGACAATCCAAGAAAATGCAGTCCGCCCAGCCTTCTCTTTCTTGCTTAATCTTTGTCACCTGGTCGTAGAATTCTATTATTAAGCCAGTCAGGCAAGATTTACCCTCCCTGAACCCATGTTGGCGATTTGTCACGAAGTCCCTTCTCTCCAGATGTGTTACCAGGTTTTTTCTCACGATCTTCACCATCACCTTGCACGGTATAAAAGTCAAGGACACTGGCCTGTAGTTCAGTGCCTTTTGCCTGTCGCCCTTTTTGTATATTGGGACCACATTCGCCGTCTTCCCTATTTCTGGTAGGTCTCCCGTCTCCAGTGACCTACTATACACTATGGAGAGTGGCAAGCAAAGTGCCTCTGCACACTCTTTCAGTACCCATGGCGAGATCCCGTCTGGAAAACAGCGTTTCTAACATCCAGATCCAGCACGCGTCCGTTGACCTCCTCCTCTCGTAATTTCGAGCCCTTCCAAGGCCGCCTGGTTTACTTCCCTTTCTCCTAGCACAGTGACCTCACCTTGTTCTGTTGTGAAGACCTCATGGAACCTCTTGTTGAGTTCTTCACACACCTCTCTGTCATTCTCTGTATACCTTTCCTCGCCTGTTTTAAGTTTCAATACCTGTTCTTTCACTGTTGTTTTCCTTCTGATGTGACTGTGGAGTAGCTTTGGTTCGGTCTTGGCTTTGTTTGCTATATCATTTTCATAACTTTTCTCTGCTTCTCTTCTCACCCTGACATACTCATTCCTGGTTCTCTGGTATCTCTCTCTACTTTCTGGTGTTCTGTTATTCCGGAAGTTCCTCCACGCCTTTTTGTTCAGTACCTTTGCTTCCATACATGCCCTATTATACCATGGATTCTTCTGTTGCTTCTCTGATTTTTCTCTTGGGCCGGGATGAACCTGTTTACTGCCTCCTGACACTTTTGGGTGATATAGTCCATCATATCTTGTACAGACTTATCTCTGAGGTCTGTGTCCCAAGGTATTTCCCTTAGGAAACTTCTCATCTCCACATTTCTAAGCCACACACACACGCGCTCGCGCACACACATCCCCAGGAAGCAACCCGAAGCAGCTGTTTACCTCCCAGGTACCTATTTAGTGCTAGGTGAACAGGTATATCTGGGTGAAAGAAAACTAACCGGTTGTTTCCGCCTCCGCCAGGAATCGAATCCGGGCCATTAGGACCACAACCCCCAAGCGCTCTCCACTCAGCCGCGAGCCCCCTCCCCCCAGGTGTGCGTGTGTGTGGGCGCGCGCGCGTGGGGAGGGAGGGACGCGCCACCAGCGGCCGCCTGTGGTGGCTGATGTGCGGGCGCGCGGGGGAGGGAGGGACGCGCCACCAGGGGCCGCCTGTGGTGGCTGGTGTGCGGGCGCGCGGGGGGAGGGAGGGACGCGCCACCAGGGGCCGGCTGTGGTGGCTGATGTGCGGGCAGCGCGGGGGGGGGAGGGAGGGACGCGCCACCAGCGGCCGCCTGTGGTGGCTGGTGTGCGGGCGCGGGGGGGAGGGAGGGACGCGCCACCAGGGGGCGCCTGTGGTGGCTGGTGTGCGGGCGCGCGGGGGGAGGGAGGGACACGCCACCAGGGGCCGGCTGTGGTGGCTGATGTGCGGGCGCGCGGGGGGAGGGAGGGACGCGCCACCAGGGGGCCGCCTGTGGTGGCTGGTGTGCGGGCGCGCGGGGGGAGGGAGGGACGCGCCACCAGGGGGCCGCCTGTGGTGGCTGGTGTGCGGGCGCGCGGGGGGAGGGAGGGACGCGCCACCAGGGGCCGGCTGTGGTGGCTGGTGTGCGGGGCGCGCGAGGGGGGAGGGAGGGACGCGCCACCAGCGGCCGGCTGTGGTGGCTGGTGTGCGGGCGCGCGGGGGAGGGAGGGACGCGCCACCAGGGGGCCGCCTGTGGTGGCCGACTATAAACAACTCGTAACAACAACAAAGAAACTCGCCGCCTTTTGTGTATCAGACCCATAAATGTTTCCCAGTTCCATTAAGCAACAGCTCCTGTGTTGTTGTTGTTGTTGGAGCGGGGAGGCCCTCCTTGTGCTGGGGGGGGGGGGGGAGGAGGTAGCAGGCAGTGGAGGCAGTAGCAGGCAGTGGAGGCAGTAGCAGGCAGTGGAGGCAGTAGCAGGCAGTGGAGGCAGTAGCAGCAGTGGAGGCAGAAGCTGGCAGTGGAGGCAGAAGCTGGCAGTGGAGGCAGTAGCAGGCAGTGGAGGCAGTAGCAGGCAGTGGAGGCAGTAGCAGGTTGTGGGGAGAGGAGCAAGGAATGTGTAATATGATTCAGTGTGAGGGTGACAGGTTGCGAGGAGTGTGTGATGCGACACACTACTAGTGTGTGTATGTGCACTCGCCTATTTGTGCTTGCAGGATCGAGCTTTAACTCTTGGGCCCCCGCCTTTCTATCCGTTGGTTGTCTAATGCAATAACTCCTGACCAATTCCCCCGACCATACCTGCTGCTAAAGCTGTGAGTGGAGTTAGCCTCTACAACCTGCTCCTTTAGGGCATTCCATTTACTCACTTCCCGCACGCTAGAGGAAAACTTTCTAACATCCCTATAACACATCTGAGTCTCAAGCTTCCATCCGTGTCCCCTTGTTCTGTTGATATTCATTGTAAACATTTCCTCTGATTCCATCTTGTCAATCCCTCTAAGTATTTTATTCGTCTGTATCATGGCCTCCCCCTCCTGTCCCTCCTCCTTTCTAACGTGGTCAGGTTTAGTTCCTTCAGTCTGTCTTCGTACCTCATCCCTCGCAGCTCTGGGACCAGTCTCGTTGCAAACTTCTGCACATTTTCGAGCTTCCTTATGTGTTTTTTTGGATGGGGGCTCCAGGATGGAACGGCATACTCTGACTGGCGTCACATAAGTGATATACAGTGATCTAAAAGCCTCCTTATTCAAGTTTCTGAAGGATGTTCTGACTTTTGCCGGAGTAGAGTATGCGGCTGACGTTATTCTATTTATATGAGTCTCTGGAGTTAGGGTTGGTGTTCACTCCCAGGTCTTTTTCTCTAGTCGTTACAGGGAGGTAGTTCCCCTTCATCGTGTATTGGCCTTTCGGTTCCCTTGCTCCTGTTCCATTTCCATCACCTTGCACTTGTTAGTGTTGAACTCTAGCAGCCATTTCTCGGACCAGCTTTGCAACCTGTTCAAGTTATCTTGGAGAAACTTACAATCCTCATCTGTCTCAATCCTCCTCATTAGTTTTGCATCACCTGCAAACACTGACATGTAAGACTCAACTCCTGTAGTAAAGTCGTTTACATAAATGAGGAATAGCATGGGTCCCAGCACCGATCCTTGAGGCACTCNACACCATCTAGCATGTAAATTCATGTGTTAGAGCTTGTTTTCATGAGTCTAGGCTCAAATTAGGTGCTTAACCCCCGTTTTCGTTCATGATGTTATTTAATATCTAAAATAATGATAAGGATAATGTTATTTAGGCAAAAGTACATACATACAAAATGAGTTACAAACAGAATGTTGGAGATCAAGACAGCTCGTATATACTGTGCCGAAAGCCACTAGTACGCTCAGTGTTTCTGGCGTTTAGTGTTAAAATCACCAGTGAGAGAGCAGCTTCATGTGGTCAATGACCTCTTCCATACAAAGCTGAAACCCAAGATTATAATGTCATATGATGAACCAATAAATCAATATCTCATGATCTTACGCATGTGAAGTTATACCTGGCGCATGTATCATGTGTTGGGCACACTCATACGAGATGTACAGAGATGTATACCTAGCTTCTCGGTGTATATATACTTGAGAGTTTACTTTAGTCCTGGACACTGTTAAGGACTGAAGTATACTTGCTGGTTGATCAGTAAACTATTGTGGTAGCCGTAATCTCTCTCCGTAGGTTGAGAATACCAGAGGAGCCGTCATGAGGCTTCGAACCCATGCGCTGGGTGTTCCCCCGGCACAAGGTCTAGACAACTTGGCCTCCACATGGTCAAAAGAATTTCTCAGATAAATCACATGCTTTCTCTATGTATCTCCGTAGGTTGATAGGTCTAACGCCCAACAGACAATAACTACTCATGTTCTTGAATGTGTATCTCATACCTGCACCTGTAACTTTATGAAGCGCATGTTACCTTAAGCGGCGCATACCCTTAAGCTCCAAGCATGCGGGTTGTGCCCGATGATCGTCCTCGTAAAGCAGGTCTCAGAGCCTCACATATTCGCACTTGACGCATGCGTTTACATTTCACATATTTAGCCCATATTAGCGCATGTCCCTGAGCGCACTCTCATAACTTCCCTCTCTACGCGTCCCGTATTCACCAACAGGAAACGTATGACTGTAGATACCACGCACGCGTCAGAAGTTCCCTCATATTCTCTTATATTAAACATGAAATGGGCCGCGTACTGTTGTGCGCATCACGCATTAACTGACGCATTGTATATCACACATTCACCGATACCTTGTATATCACGCATTCACTGACGCCTTGTATATCACGCATTCACCGATACCTTGTATATCACACATTCACTAACGCCTTGTATATCACACATTCACTAACGTCTTGTATATCACGCATTCACTAACACATTGCGCATCACGTTTTCACTGACGTCTTGCACATGTGCGTATATAATACATATTAACGGGTGGCCAAACCACAGCTCTCTGACCTTTAATAAACGGCTCGTGAAAATTTTTAAGAATTCGAATATTGCATAAATTTCGACCCGAATCCCGAGCCAGGAACATGCGGCTATATAAAGAGTTCGGATACCTATGAAAAGGAGTTTAGTATAAGTTCAGACCCGGTATATCCTGAACTAAAGAAAACGAGTGTGAGGCTCATATAAATTTTCAGCATATATTATTGTGACTCACTGAACTCTGTCATGAAGGTTGAGAAGTCGAAGCCTCGTGCGTTCCTTATAGACCAACACCTGACGGAGCTAATTCGTACAGCTCTGACGACATATCAGCCAGATTTTAAACGATTTACACCCAAGATGGAGACCAGCAAGACCAGTACTAGCGGTAAATAGTGTCTTTAATAGCCTGATATTTGTAGCATTGTGTTCTTGCCATAAAAATAAAATTTTAATAAGACTAATATTGTACGGTGGAAATCTGATTAAAGTATCTAATTTTTGTGTTTACTTTTTTTTTTTTACATATTTGTGTGTTTGTGATTCCTGAAACTAATACAAATTAACATGTTAAAACTGCAGGAACGAATAAATATTACTGTATTGTATTTGATAGACATTTTTTTAAATTTATATATTATTTTTGTAACAAAATGTGTAACAATAAAACGTAGGTGTAAATTTCGTTCATTTCTTGCGGCGCTCAAGCGTGTGAACTTTATCATTTGTGGCTCTTACAGTGAGCAAGTTTGGCCGCCTCTTGAGACATATTCCCTCATAACCAACGCGTATTTCTACAGCTTAAACACACACATGCGTTACGGCGCCTTACTGCTGACGCTTTGATAACGCATTACTTGTACTTGGAGTGCGTCTACCCCCACGCACGCCACAACACCTTTGCAAAGTGCTTTCAGAAGGTGGGACCCCCACTGCTACAGTTACCAATCACCATAACGACTGTCCGGTATAATTACACAATAATTTAATTATTTGTATCAGCCATTTTAAGAGAAAGAAATCCTTGAAATTACCATATTTTACTACATAATATTTAAGGGCAACAATATTTTGTTGATGAGAGATATTGATATATGTCTGGCCCATGTTTACACTCGGGTCAGTGGTGGAGACGCCGTGGGCATGGTGGGGTGTGTTTACACTTGGTGCTGGCCAGTGTCTCTTTCTCCAGACAAGTGTGTGTACAATAGGCCAAGTGTATGCACCTTCGGACAAGTGTGTGTACCATAGGCCAAGTGTATGCACCTTCGGACAAGTGTGTGTACCATAGGCCAAGTGTGTGTACCATAGCCAAGTGCGTGCACCTACGGACAAGTGTGTGTACATTTGACCAATCGTATGTTCCCTCCGGCAAGTGCGTGTACCATTGGACAATTGTTGTTGTTCAGGGACGACAGTGAGCCGTGGAGCGGATGTACTCCGTGGACAAATGTCAGTACCTTTTACAAGTGTGGGGGTGACCATTACAAGTGTGGTGGTGACCATTACAAGTGTGGTGGTGACCATTACAAGTGTGGGTGGTGACCATACAAGTGTGGGTGGTGACCATTACAAGTGTGGTGGTGACCATTACAAGTGTGGTGGTGACCATTACAAGTGTGGTGGTGACCATTACAAGTGTGGTGGTGACCATTACAAGTGTGGAGGTGACCATTACAAGTTTTTTTTTGTGGGTGGTGACATTACAAGTGTGGGTGGTGACCATTACAAGTGTGGGTGGTGACCATTACAAGTGTGGGTGGTGACCATTACAAGTGTGGGTGGTGACCATTACAAGTGTGGGTGGTGACCATTACAAGTGTGGTGGTGACCATTACAAGTGTGGAGGTGACCATTACAAGTGTGGGTGGTGACCATTACAAGTGTGGGTGGTGACCATTACAAGTGTGGTGGTGACCCTTACAAGTGTGGGTGGTGACCATTACAAGTGTGGTGGTGACCATTACAAGTGTCGATCTACGTAAAGGTAGCCACAAGTGGAGGTGGTGGAGCAGCCCTGGAGGACACCTGGACTAATCACCACGTCAGGACAGGTGGGTGACACTGCTACTGTGTTCCCAGATCAGCAGTGATCACAAAATATCAAATTAATAATATAAATATTTTAGCAATATGTGTCATCCAAATAAAACTGGTGCAAATCAATTCTTGACAATGTTAACTATGTAACCACGTAATGACCAGAGGTCCTCATTACCGCTGGTCACGCCTCGGTCCATTCTGAAATATGGGATTTTATACAAGTAGAAAACGTAAATTTGTTTATTTTATAAATAGATAAATAATACAAAAGGACTACACGAGACCTGTGTACCCAAATTTCTTGGTGAATTACATTTTACTTTTAATTATGGATTTCATCCAGGACAAAGTAAACTTGCTGATTGGTCGGTAAACTATTGTGATCAGCCTATTCCAGCCGGGAGCCGCTCGGCCGAGCGGACAGCACGTGGGATTGTGGTCCCGGGTTCGATCCCGGGCGCCGGGGAGAAACAATGGGCAGAGTTCTTTCATCCCTATGCCCCTGTTACCTAGCAGTAAAATAGGTACCTGGGTGTTAGTCAGCTGTCACGGGCTGCTTCCTGGGGGTGGAGGCCTGGTCGAGGACCGGATCGCGGGACACTAAAGCCCCGAAATATCTCAAGATAGCCTTAATAACCCTCAAGAAGGTGACAGGCGCAGTGAGGCCAATACAAAACACAACAGACTCGTAGAATGAATCTTTTCATAACCCGTTACAAAAACGGGATTTTTCTCGTATAAGTTAATGCTGTTCTATATAGTTTATATACATAGGCCATGGTAAGGTTAGGTGTTGTGGCAATGTTATTTGTATACATAAAACCGGAAGTGAATGGAGCACGTCAACAGCTATTGCTTCCAGCGTTCTAAAGTGGACAAGAGAACCCAAATACTCTCGTTGGAGCCTAACATTCAGTATTTGACAAATACAATGTGAACGCGGCGGAACTTTTGTTTTGATGATAAACTGCCGTATTTTATTGCTGCTGGCGAGTCTGTGAGTAAGATGAGGCCAGCCATCCTCAGGCTATGCTCGCCCAAGCGGTGCCCGACCCCAACCATCCTCAGGCTATGCTCGCCCAAGCGGTGGCCGACCCCAACCATCCTCAGGCTATGCTCGCCCAAGCGGTGCCCGACCCCAACCATCCTCAGGCTATGCTCGCCCAAGCGGTGCCCGACCCCAACCATCCTCAGGCAATGCTCGCCCAAGCGGTGGCCGACCCCAACCATCCTCAGGCTATGCTCGCCCAAGCGGTGGCCGACCCCACCATCCTCAGGCTATGCTCGTCCAAGCGGCGGCCGACCCCAACCATCCTCAGGTTATGCTCGCCCAAGCGGTGGCCGACCCCAACCATCCTCAGGTTATGCTCGCCCAAGCGGTGGCCGACCCCAACCATCCTCAGGCTATGCTCGCCCAAGCGGTGGCCGACCCCAACCTTCCTCAGGCTATGCTCGCCCAAGCGGTGGCCGACCCCAACCATCCTCAGGCTATGCTCGCCCAAGCGGCGGCCGACCCAACCATCCTCAGGCTATGCTCGCCCAAGTGGTGCCCGACCCCAACCTTCCTCAGGCTATGCTCGCCCAAGCGGTGGCCGACCCCAACCTTCCTCAGGCTATGCTCGCCCAAGCGGTGGCCGACCCCAACCATCCTCAGGCTATGCTCGCCCAAGCGGCGGCGACCCCAACCATCCTCAGGCTATGCTCGCCCAAGCGGTGGCCGACCCCAACCATCCTCAGGCTATGCTCGTCCAAGCGGTGGCCGACCCCACCATCCTCAGGCTATGCTCGTCCAAGCGGCGGCCGACCCCAACCATCCTCAGGCTGTGCTCGTCCAAACGGTGGCCGACCCCAACCATCCACAGGCTATGCTCGCCCAAGCGGCGGCTGACCCCAACCATCCTCAGGCTATGCTCGTCCAAGCGGCGGCCGACCCTAACCATCCTCAGGCTATGCTCGCCCAAGCGGTGGCCGACCACAATCGCCTCATTCATCAACATTCATCTGGTTATTAAAAACCAGGTTTTCTCGTATATATATTAATATTACTATATATTGAATTCTTCTGTATAACTTGACACAGGTTAGTTGCTTATGTTCTGTTCCCAAATGATTGTGAAAGTGTGTGAAGCAAGTATAGAGGTACGTGAACACTTAACATTCATAAACAAATGGTTTTGGTGCTGGATTAACAAGCCTGTGGTCTTTGTTGATGAGGACGGTCTGCGCACCTGTACACTGCTTCACGCCAGCCCGTCCTCACCAACACAAAGTGCTCGTTAATCCAGCTCCCAAACACAGTTTATTAATGAAAAACGCTGTACACATGACTCTCAAATGATGACATATGTAATTTCTGGAACAGTGTTTCAATGACCACAGCAACAACTTCATCTATCCTTCATTTGCTCTGTCACATCGTTCAGAATATTTACCCCATCATCTTCTCCTTGATAATGCCTGGTGTTTATTTTCCCGCAGGTAAGGTAAGAAGCGGACGCCACCGAGGACGTGTTCAACCAGTCACAGAGGTGGTGAGTGTTACCTGTTCTCTTTATGTTCTTGCAACAATATCCCGTCGTGCAAAGATGTTCTTGTAACGTTTAAGTTGTGTGGTCTTGGGAGGGAGTTCTCACATGGTGCTTCTGGGACTGTTCATAATTTAAGAGGCTGCTTATTCTTATAACAATATTACAGTGACAAAGTTTACAATATGCCGAGTCTGGGCCATCAACAGCCTTTTTCACCCAACGAAAAGTCTCATCCCATTTACTATTGTACTTAAGGCCGCTACTTTATGACGGTTTCCATTTTTTATGATATGGTTATGGGTAAATGTTTTTTAAGTTCACAAATTCACAGCATAGAACTAAGTACACACTGAACTGTCACAAGTCTAAATCTGAGTAATAATGGCAAGATTGTCAGTGAGTGACAGTGACGAGGCATCACTGTGTCCAGCCCGTCCACAGTGATGCCACTGACCAGCCACACGCCCACAGTGATGCCACTGACCAGCTACACGTCCACAGTGATGCCACTGACCAGCCACACGCCCACAGTGATGCCACTGACCAGCCACACGCCCACAGTGATGCCACTGACCAGCCACACGCCCACAGTGATGCCACTGACCAGCCACACGCCCACAGTGATGCCACTGACCAGCCACACGCCCACAGTGACGCCACTGACCAGCCACACGCCCACAGTGATGCCACTGACCAGCCACACGCCCACAGTGATGCCACTGACCAGCTACACGCCCACAGTGACGCCACTGACCAGCCACACGCCCACAGTGATGCCACTGACCAGCCACACGCCCACAGTGATGCCACTGACCAGCCACACGCCCACAGTGACGCCACTGACCAGCCACCCGCCCTCACGGTAAAGTCATGCTAATGACTAATGATAAATATCCAGGTGTTTAACCGCACTGGTTAAACACCTGGATATTGATCTAGATATTAGTGATGACTTGAAAGCATATTACGGTTCCAATAATAGTCCACCTGTAAATTGACAATTAAACCATCATACTAAAGAGAATATTCTCAAGTTATAACTTTATTGTATAATAAATCGTTGGTTTAAACTATAATCTATGCTTACCTCTTTTTTTTTTAAACGAACAGAAAAAATTCGTTGTCAATGCAATTCTAGGGGGATACTCATAGTTTTAAAATGTCATATTTCACACGTTTGAGCATTAGACACCTTATTAACGTAGGTAAATCTAACAAATCTTAACCCTTAACCTGATCTAAATATGGATAAGGAGTAAATAATAATACTAATGGTTTCTAAGTGATTACCTCCAGGGCACCACTTCTCCAAGGACAGGTGGCTGTGTCAGTTGTGTGTCAGTTGGTGAGACGTGAACCTGAATTAAACATGTGTGTTTGTATGTGTAACCTGTAAGAATTTGTTTGTGAATATGCTATATGACTTTAGTCACATATATTTTATGGTTTAAGCTAAAACTCAAATAGATATTCTAAAGCCATCCAAGTGAAAACACAAGACAAAAAACAAATATTTCAGGAATGGGGCTTTAAAAAAATTATGGCAACTTTGCTGATAAAATCCTGAGTGTCGCTAAGGTGACCAGGACAGATTTGCCGTTAGGATATAAAGTTTCCATATAACAATTTGTCGTAACAGGAGCCTTACGCATGTTTGTGTGGGATTGTGTTGTTACGTTCTTCTACTGACGCAGTCTCTCAGTGCGTCAGTGCCAGACTGACACAATCTCTCAGTGCGTCAGTGCCAGACTGACACAATCTCTCAGTGCGTCAGTGCCAGACTGACACAGTGAAAAGACAAACGTGGGTAATATCTTTGTGGAAGTATTTCGTGTGTAAATATTACTGTATGGAGTGAATGTTTAGGTTGTATATTTGATGGATATTCAATGTCTTTGACTGTATGTTGATTGGTATCAAGTAACATTGTTGGGCACACTCCAGTAGGGCTGCCAGGCCGTCAGCAAGGGTCCAGCGGCTTCTTGGCCAAGTGGCGGTTATAAGGAGAATATTTAGGTGGTTAAGCAGAGGCAGTATTGTAGTGAGGGTCGCATATTCTGTGAAGGGAAGCATATGAACTGCGTGTGTGGGGAATTGACCTGTGTGATTTATATTTATTAAATTTATAGGAATATATATAGTAATTTGTATTTTTCGATAGCTAACTATGATGTTTAAAGTGGACTGTATTTCTTAAAATGTCTCACAAATTGCTTCCTTACACATTTTGGGGGTTTATAGTTTGTATGTAGTCAACAATGTAACTTATTCGTTAGTTGACATTCACTACAGTATTAAACTAATGTTGTTAACTAAAATGGGGAGACCTTATCTGTATTGTTGTTATATCCTAGATAACCAGATGAACATGAACACGCCAGTCTATACACCTTGTGGATGAGGCTGGCCTCAAATTATGTACTGGAGTACTAGGTAACTAGTTTTAATTCTTCTTCGTCTTCAATTACACCTGTCAAACGGCACTCACAATAATAACAGTAATCCTAATATGACAGCTATATCAGGGGAAATATTGGTATATTTTGACCAGACCACACACTAGAAGTTGAAGGGACGACGACGTTTCTTGAGTCGAAGGGACGACTCAAATGCTCTAATCTTTCTAACAAACGTGACTTAACATAAGCTACCCCTTCCATTTATCTTTCTTTCTCTTTCCTTTTCTTTCTCTCTTCTCCCTTTTTCTGTTCATTGTCTTCTCCTACGCTCCCTTGCTATCCTCTGCTTATTCCTATTACCTTTCCTTCGGTGGTTATAATGGGAGCTGCCTCGTATGGGCCAATAGGCCTTCTGCAGTTCTCATTATTACTACTATTCTCTACACCTTACTTTCCTCCTCACCTGTCTCTTGCCTATTTATTCCCGTTCTCTACCTCCTCATCACAAGCGACTTGAGAATGGTCCAGGACGGACCGAAACGTCGTCGTCCCTTCAACTTCTAGTGTGTGGTCTGGTCAACATACTTCAGCCACGTTATTGTGACTCTTCGCCTGCATATTGGTATATTGATTGAATAAGAGTCAAATAATACATAGTCTATTGGGTGGCTTGCTATGTGTCCTGACCGGAATATATCCTAAATCTAAATATTAAAGGCCTCTAATGAGCTAGATGATATAGGAATCTAAGGGACTTGCCTTACTGTAGACAAAGTTGGTGTTGATAACGGGAGCACTATTAATCCCGTAACACTGGTCCAAGGGTATTATATGTAGGGCTGTTCTGCTCCAGCAAGATTTGTTGTTAAATTAAATGGCGACTGACTTGAGGCTTCCCTCCCACTGACCGCATCCCTTGTTCTACAGATGCGTTTTATCACAGTAGATAGAGGGCCTACATTTACTGTATTTTGGTACTAATAATTAAGTTGATTCAAGGGAGATGTTTTTATGATGTTTACAGTCCAGAGATTGTTGTATTAAGAATAATTCCCAACAGAATTAGCTGGTGAATTTAATAGCAACGTGGCAATGATATCCCATTTTCTAGCTAGGAAAATTCCACTCTGCCACATCCTCTATAAGTGATAAAAGCACTATTTCTATGGTTAATTTGTTATTAATAGATTAGCAGCAATATTATCTGCCTATTGTATTAAATATTAGTAAATGTTGTCGAGTTTTCCGACATAATTCCCGGGGGCTGCCATTATTCAATGTCACCTGTTTAACAGACCTTAATTGCAGATCATCTGCCACCTTTTTAGTGACACATGTTCTCTGGGACCCTTGGTCAACCAACCCATGAGTATGGACCCTGGTCCTCTTTATTTTGAATGGTAACTTGGGCAGAAGGCAAAAGTAGATGTACGACAGCTTTGTAGTTGTCAGCATTATCCCTAGGGAGCTGGACTGGGAGATTAGTGCTGTCAATATTTTGATTTACAGTTTCTACTACTTGTTCAGCTTCATCATTAATTTCAGTTTGGAGGCACGTTAATTCAGTAGCCTCAGGTATTGGCGATTCAGAATCCACAGAGAATGTGGATAAATTGTCTAGGAATTGTTCAATTTCTGGTTGTATAATATTGGGTGATGCTGACCTGGATAATGAATTTGTATTTATTTGCTCTTGGCATTGTATAATTTTCCCCAGACGTTCTTGAAACTCCTCCTCCAATCGTGCCATTTGGGCGAGGAAGGTGTTTATTTAGTCTGGTGCATATTTTGTTGGTTGAGGCTTTGAACATAAGGGCTTCAGAGGCCGCGAATAATTATGTTTTTGATTATCACTTCTATGTGGCTTTCAAGTACTTTAGGTGTCACATTTGACTGTATTAATTGGTCACACTTGTTCAGTTTAGTCACCTGTTCTTGGTAACGTAGATTTGTGGTACAACATACTATTACTAGACATTTCGTCTGTTGTACAGGCTGCTGAATTCTGTTTTGTTGATCCCATCATTTCGTAGTGGAAATAACTGGGGTATTAGCTCATAAATTGAGCACACACTGATAGTAATAGCCTAGGGTAGAAATTTGGTAGTCACTAGGCTATAATCCTACCTCTTCTAGAGGTTAGCATTTAATATTAATATACTTTATATATAGGCATACACACAAATGATTTGAGTGATAATTCAGTGTCACTGGAGTACCTTCAGGTTAGCTCCTCAATTATCACCCTTGATTGGTGTAGGTACTAATTAATCAGTCAAAAGGTGCAATGATTATAGGTAAACAATTATAAAATAAGTAAATTATAGATTCACAATTCAACTCGAGCTGGTATAAATCCTACCCGAAATAGGGTCTGCACCATTAATTAATGGTGCTAGGTTGTTCAATGTAGTACAACTAGACTATGGTATTAAATGAGAAGTTCTACAATAGTCAATGTTAATATGGGTCTAGGTTATCAATAAACACTAGTCAGTGTAAATATCCAACCCTGTAGTGGGTTGGCAATTAGTAAATATTGTATTGAGCAGTGAAGACTAGTGCATATATGTGTTAAATATATGCATTATATGTGTGTATGTTGTATTATGAATAATTCCAACATAATTAGCTGGTGAATTTAATAGCAACGTGGCAATGATATCCCGTTTTCAACCTAGGAAAATTCCACTGTTCCACATCATTTGTAAGTATTAAAGCACTGTTTCTAGGGTTAATTTGTTATTAGTAGATTAGCAGCAATATTATCTGCTATTGTATTGCCTATTGTATGGAGGAACAGTAGCCAGTGACCCTGGCTACTGTTCCTCCACTATGGCCCCTAATGTTAGGGTGACACTGCTGCTGTTCTTCCACTATGGCCCCCTAATGTTAGGGTGACACTGCTGCTTGTTCCTCCACTCTGGCCCCCTAATGTTAGGGTGACCCAGCTACTGTTCCTCCACTATGGCCCCCTAATGTTAGGTGACACTGCTGCTGTTCCTCCACTATGGCCCCTAATGAATGGAGGGTCAGGACTAGTGGTGATGGGAGGGGAGGGTCAGGACTAGTGGTGAGGGAGGGGAGGGTCAGCACTAGTGGTGATGGGAGGGGGAGGGTCAGCACTAGTGGTGATGGGAGGGGAGGGTCAGCACTAGTGGTGATGGGAGGGGAGGGTCAGCACTAGTGGTGATGGGAGGGGAGGGTCAGGACTAGTGGTGATGGGATGGGAGGGTCAGCACTAGTGGTGATGGGAGGGGGAGGGTCAGCACTAGTGGGTGATGGGAGGGGAGGGTCAGGACTAGTGGTGATGGGAGGGTCAGGACTAGTGGTGATGGGAGGGGAGGGTCAGCACTAGTGGTGATGGGAGGGTCAGGACTAGTGGTGATGGGAGGGTCAGGACTAGTGGTGATGGGAGGGTCAGGACTAGTGGTGATGGAGGGTCAGGACTAGTGGTGATGGGAGGGGAGGGTCAGGACTAGTGGTGATGGGAGGGTCAGGACTAGTGGTGATGGGAGGGGGAGGGTCAGCACTAGTGGTGATGGGAGGGTCAGCACTAGTGGTGATGGGAGGGTCAGCACTAGTGGTGATGGGAGGGTCAGCACTAGTGGTGATGGGAGGGTCAGCACTAGTGGTGATGGGAGGGTCAGCACTAGTGGTGATGGGAGGGGGAGGGTCAGGACTAGTGGTGATGGGAGGGTCAGCACTAGTGGTGATGGGAGGGGAGGGTCAGGACTAGTGGTGATGGGAGGGTCAGCACTAGTGGTGATGGGAGGGGAGGGTCAGGACTAGTGGTGATGGGAGGGAGGGTCAGGACTAGTGGTGATGGGAGGGGAGGGTCAGGACTAGTGGTGATGGGAGGGTCAGCACTAGTGGTGATGGGAGGGTCAGCACTAGTGGTGATGGGAGGGTCAGGACTAGTGGTGATGGGAGGGTCAGCACTAGTGGTGATGGGAGGGGAGGGTCAGCACTAGTGGTGATGGGAGGGTCAGCACTAGTGGTGATGGGAGGGTCAGGATAGTGGTGATGGGAGGGGAGCGTCAGCACTAGTGGTGATGGGAGGGAGGGTCAGCACTAGTGGTGATGGGAGGGGAGGGTCAGCACTAGTGGTGATGGGAGGGGAGGGTCAGCACTAGTGGTGATGGGAGGGAGGGTCAGCACTAGTGGTGATGGGAGGGGAGGGTCAGCACTAGTGGTGATGGGAGGGGAGGGTCAGCACTAGTGGTGATGAGGGAGGGGAGGGTCAGCACTAGTGGTGATGGGGAGGGGAGGGTCAGCACTAGTGGTGATGGGAGGGGAGGGTCAGCACTAGTGGTGATGGGAGGGGAGGGTCAGCACTAGTGGTGATGGGAGGGTCAGCACTAGTGGTGATGGGAGGGTCAGGACTAGTGGTGATGGGAGGGTCAGCACTAGTGGTGATGGAGGGTCAGCACTAGTGGTGATGGGGGGAGGGTCAGCACTAGTGGGGATGGGAGGGTCAGGACTAGTGGTGATGGGAGGGTCAGCACTAGTGGTGAGGGGAGGGTCAGCACTAGTGGTGATGGGAGGGGAGGGTCAGCACTAGTGGTGATGGGAGGGGAGGGTCAGCACTAGTGGTGATGGGAGGGTCAGCACTAGTGGTGATGGGAGGGGAGGGTCAGCACTAGTGGTGATGGGAGGGGAGGGTCAGCACTAGTGGTGATGGAGGGNACAAAAACGGGAATAGTGAAGCAAGATTTTCTAGAATTAATTGACGATTGCTTTCTTACGCAACACATTAAGAACCACACGGGAAAATAATATTTTAGATTTGTGTTAACTAACAGGGAACCCACAATTAATGACATCGAAATAGGGAGTGAGCAGGGAACAGGGATCACAAAGAAATCAGATTTGGCATAGAATGGAATAGACCTGTAGAGAAAATTCTGTTAAAGTGCCAGATTTTCGAAAAGCTGATTTTAATAGCCTAAGAAATTTTTTGGGTCAAATTGATTGGAAAGTCTTGGTATGGGGTGGGCCGTCTTGGAGCGAGACATGAACCCAGCGATGGGTGATGTAAATGGGGATTTCGATGTAGATTCAATTTATAACGTATTTAAGAATATTCTAAACAAAGCACAGGAACGTAGTATACACACAATTGAATAGATCGATTACTAATGACCCAAAGTGGATAACAAAGAATTTGAAGAATCTTATAGGTAAAAAGAGAGCTTGGTACAAGAGGATAAAAATGGGGAGGTCACTTTAGAACAGAAATTCGTACAACTAGTTAGAAATGTTAAAAAAGATAAGGAAAGCAAAAAGAAACTATGAAGTTCGTATAGCAGGGCAAGCAAAGACAAATCCTAAAGGGTTTTTTCAGTTATATCGAACTAAGACTAGGGAAAGGATAGGTCCATTAAAAACTGAGACAGGTCAAATAACAGATAGTGATGAAGAGATGAGTAGTATTTTTAATAAATATTTTGTATCTGTATTTACTAAAGAGAACTTAACAATATGCCTTCAGCCCAACAAGTCTATGTGGGTGGGGACGAGGACAGGTTGACGAGTTTAGCAGTTACCAGGGAGGATGTTCTTAACAAATAGTAAAACTCAAACCAAACAAATCCCCAGGGCCGGATGAAGTGTTTGCCAGAGTGCTGAAAGAATGCAAAGAGGAGCTTTGTGACCCACTGTCAATCATATTTAATAAATCAATAGAGTCAGGCACAGTGCCAGAGTTTTGGAAAGTTGCTAATGTGATACCTTTTTAAGAAAGGAGATAGATCACTTGCGTCTAACTATCGACCAATTAGCTTAACGTCTATTGTGGGAAAGTTACTCGAATCTATAATAGCAAATAAAATTCGTCTTCATCTTGAAAAACATAAATTAATAATTGAGTCGCAACATGGTTTTATAAATGGCCGTTCATGTTTAACAAATTTGTTATCTTTTTATTCTAGCATAGTTGAGGCAGTTGATAGTGGTAAGGATTGTGATGTTGTGTACCTTGACTTTAGCAAAGCTTTCGATACAGTGCCACATGAAAGACTGATTAAAAAGATAGAGGCTCATGGTATTGGGGGTGCTATATTAAGCTGGATTAGGGCATGGCTATACCAAAGGAAACAGAGAGTTAGTATAAATGGAGTCAAGTCAGAGTGGGAAAATGTTGTAAGTGGAGTGCCTCAAGGCTCTGTCTTGGACCTCTGTTGTTTATAATATATAAATGATTTAGATTCAGGTTTGAGTAGCAACATTTGCAAATTTGCCGATGATACGAAAATCGGTAGGGAAATTAATTCGGAGGAGGACTCACTATCACTTCAAGTTGATCTAGATAGGGTTTTGAAATGGTCAAGGACTGGCAGATGCAGTTTAATGCTGATAAATGTAAAGTTCTGAGGCTAGGTAATGATGATAGAGTTACAAGATACGAGCTAGATGGTGTTGAGATTGCGAAGTCGGATTGCGAAAGGGATCTGGGAGTTATAATTAGTAAGAATTTAAAACAAAAGGATCAATGCATAAATGTTCGTAATAAGGCAAATAGGACACTCGGATTTATTAATCGCAGCGTAAGTAACAAGACACCTGGTGTGGTTCTCAAGCTATTCTTGCTCTGGTTAGGCCCCATTTAGATTATGCAGTTCAGTTTTGGTCGCCATATTATAGAATGGATATAAATTCACTTGAACGTGTCCAGCGTAGGATGACTAAGTTAATTCCCCAATTAGAAATCTTTCATATGAAGAAAGATTAACAAAGCTTAATTTGCATTCACTGGAAAGGCGAAGAGTTAGGGGTGACATGATAGAGGTTTACAAGTGGATGAATGGACATAACAAAGGGATATTAATAGGGTATTGAAAGTATCAACACAGGACAGAACGCGAAACAATGGGTATAAATTGGATAAGTTTAGATTTAGGAAAGACTTGGGTAAATACTGGTTCAGTAACAGGGTTGTTGATTTGTGGAACCAATTGCCGCGTAACATTGTGGAGGTGGGGTCCCTCGATTGTTTCAAGCATGGGTTGGACATGTATATGAGTGGGATTGGGTGGTTATAAATAGGAGCTGCCTCGTATGGGCCAATAGGCCTTCTGCAGTTGCCTTTGTTCTTATGTTCTTATGTTCTTATTTCGGTAGTTGCCCCCCTGTTCCTGCTATGAGGTTTCTTTGGACCCACTTCCCTCTCGGTTGCTGCCCTTGCTGAGGTGCGCTCCCCTCTTTCTACTCCCCCTCTTCCTGCTTGTCCTTGACTACTCCTCTCTTGCTCCTCCTCTTTCTCCTCCGGACCCCGCCGTCCACCTCTGGTCTGTTCTCCCGCTTCCTTCATCCGTCTTTGCTCAGTTTTACCCATGTCCCCTAACCCTGACTTTGCTGACCCTGATCCCGACCCTGATCTTCTTTAACGTGCTATGTTGCTCTTTCGCATTTGTTTCTTCCTTGTTCTGTTGTTGTCCTTTCTCTTCTCATCGATGTCTATTCTTCAGTGGAACGTTCGAGGTTATTACGCCAATTTCCTTGAACTCCAACTTCTGATTTCGCGGTTTTCGCCCCTTTTGTGTCTGTCTCCAGGAGCCGATGCTTGGTGCTCGTCCTGGTCGCTTTCGTGGCTATTCCTTTCTCTCCCCCCCCCCCCACAGCTGTTGCTGGGGCTCCTAACTCTTCTGCTCTCTTGATTCGCTCTGATGTTCTTTGTCCCCTTACTTTTTCCTTCGCCTCTCCATTGTTCTGCTGCTCGTTTCTTTGTGGGGAAATGGTACACTGTTTGTTCCATTTATCTCCCCCCGAGTGTCCCGCTTTCTCTTCCTGATCTGAAACACCTACTGGACTCCTTGCCGGAGCCTGTGCTCCTGCTGGGTGATTTCAATTGTCATTCCCCTTGGGGTGATGTTCTGACGAACACACGGGTCGCCTTCTTGAGCCGTTTATCCTCTCTTCTTCCCTGTCTCTTCTGAATTCTGGTGAGCCCACGCATTTGGACTCTCGGACTCGCACCCTTTCCTGTCTTGATCTTTCTCTTTGCTCGTCTTCTCTTTACTTAGATTTCACGTGGCAGGTTCTTGATGACCTCCATGGCAGTGACCATTTCCCCATCCTTGTTACCTTTTTCTCTTTTCGCCCTCCCCTCTCCTTCCCTAGGTGGCAGTTTGCTAAAGCGGACTGGAACCTATTTACCCTCAGTGCTGCTCTCTCTGACCTTCCCTTCTGCCTCTCCCTCGCTCTCTCCTCCTTTTTCATGACACTGTCTTCGACGCTGCCCTCCGCTCTATTCCTCGCTCTTCCTCTCGGGGTCCACGGAAGTGCGTTCCCTGGTGGAATGCAGACTGTGCTCGGGCTCCGCTGTAAGCGTGCAGCCTGGAAGAGACCCGCCGTCGGCAGACGGCCGATTCTTTTCTTTTCTTTCGGAAGGCGAGTGCGTGGCCCACGGGCCATCCGTATGGCTAAACGTGAATGTTGGGCTCTTATGTCTCCACCAATACGTCCGAAACTCCTCTGCCACAGATCTGGAAGCGTATCCGCAAGATAGCGGGTAAGTTCGTTCCCGATGTTTCACCGGTCCTTCACCTCTGTGGTACTCTTGTGGCGGACCCGTTGCAGGTCGCTACCGAACTGGGTTCCCACTTTTCTTCTGTTAGCTCTGGTCTTCATCTTCCCCAATCTTTCCTTCTTCGTAAACCTGTCCTTGAGTCTCGTCCTTTAGATTTCTGCACTCGTCTTCGACTTCCCTATAACGATCCCTTCTCTCTCTCTGAACTTCGTTCTGCCCTGGCCCTCTGCGGTTCTACGGCGGCGGGCTCCGATGGTATTCATTATGAGATGCTTCCATCTCCCTCCGTGCACGTCTCAGTATTTACTGAGTCTGTATAATCGGATCTGGGAGTCGTCGTCAGTCCCTGAGGACTGGCTCGATGCCGTTGTCCTCCCTGTTCGCAAACCAGGGTCTCTGGGAACATCCCCTAAGGACTTTCGCCCTATTGCCCTCACAAGTTGTGTCTGCAAACTCTTTGAACGTATGGTTAACGTTCGTCTGATGTGGTTCCTGAACACCATCACCTCCTCTCCCCTTCTCAATTTGGTTTCCGCAAGTGCCGCAGCACGACAGATGTCCTGGTGAACTTGAGGTCTATATTCGTACTGCTTTTGCTGCGAAGACCTCCGTTGTTGCCGTCCTTTTTGACTTGGAAAAGGCTTACGACACCACTTGGCGATATCATATTCTATCCCAGCTTCATTCTTTTGGCCTTCGTGGTCATCTCCCTCTCTTTCTCCGCAGCTTCCTCTCTCGTCGTTCCTTTCGGGTGGGCTTGGTACGCTCTCTCTGCCTCTTTTCAGCAATACGAAGGTGTGCCCCAGGGTAGTGTTCTGAGCACTACTTTCTTTCTGGTTGCCCTCAATGGTCTTCTTTCCTCTCTTCCTTCATGTGTCTTCTCCGCTCTCTATGTCGATGATCTTACCTTTGCTGTCAGGGTGATGATTCGCCTCTCCTTCAACGCCGGCTTCAACTTGCGATTGATGCCGTGTCGTCTTGGGCCACCGATCAGGCTTCAAGTTCTCTACTACTAAGACTTGTGCCATGACTTTTACTCGGAAACGGGTCGTTCTTCGTCCCTCTTTGTCACTTTGTGGTCATCCCCTTGAGTACAAAGATTCCGTGAATCTTTTGGGGTTATTCCTTGACACTCGTTTGTCTTGGTCTCCCCATATCTCTTATCTCCATGTTGAGTGTTCTAAGGCCCTTACCCTCCTTCGGGTATT
This sequence comes from Procambarus virginalis, assembly GCA_020271785.1. Taxonomy (NCBI): domain Eukaryota; kingdom Metazoa; phylum Arthropoda; class Malacostraca; order Decapoda; family Cambaridae; genus Procambarus; species Procambarus virginalis. The sequence goes on from WNGS01157621.1 coordinate 41,729, forward strand.
GTCCCATACTTTTTGGGGAGCAGATAGGCATACTCTCCTTGCTTTACATTCCTCTTCTCGCCTCTGTCGTGCTTTAACTTTTACCCCTCCTGCCGTTCCTGTTCCTCTTCACCACCTACCTCTTTTAGTCCGGTTATCTCGCTTACAAGATTCTCTTTCCGTTCGTATTTCTAATGTTTCTTCTCGTGTTGTTCCTTCTTTGCCCCCGTCGAGAGTCTCCCTTCCACAGTTTTGTACGTCCTTGATGCGCGTCACTAAAGCTTTTACCCCTCCTACAGTTCTAAAACGCCTATTCCTTGAGCACTTTTCTTCTCACTCCGCTCTGTTTCTGTCTTCACCGATGGGTCTAAGTCTGCGGACGGTGTTGGCTACTCTGTTTTTTTTCCTGATCGCACTTATATGTGTCGCTTACCTCCAGAGACTAGCATCTTTACAGCGGAGCTTTATGCTATTCTCTATGCTCTTCGTCTCCTGCTTTCTCATTGTCTGTCTTCCTTTGTGGTGGTGGTTGTTGACTCCGGGTCCTTTAATCCGGTTCATCCAGTAGTTGTCGAGATCCAGCATTGGCTATTTCTTGTTCACAGTAAGTTTAAGTTGGTTGAGTTTTGTTGGGTTCCCAGCCATATTGGCGTGTCTTTAAATGAGCGTGCGAATGCTGCCGCGAAGGAAGCTGTCCGCTCTTGTCCCATCTCTTGTAAAGGTATTCCATATTCCGACTATTACCCAGTTATCCGTTCCTCCATCCTTACCCGTTGGCAGGCATCTTGGTCGTCTGTTACTGGTAACAAACTATGTACTCTTAAATGTTGTGTTTCCTCGTGGCCGTCCTCCTACCACCGTAACCGGCGATGGGAAACAGCTCTGGCGAGGTTGCGTATTGGCCATACTCGCTTAACCCATGGTCACTTGATGGAGCGCCGCCCTGCTCCTTATTGTCCTAATTGCATTGTCCCTCTTACGGTCGTGCATATCCTTGTTGAATGTCCTGACTTCCAGGACGAGCGTGTGTCTTGCTTTCCGATCATCCCCTGCATCGCTTGTCTCTCGATAGTTTTCTTGTTGACTCGAATACATTTGATATCGTTTGCCTTATGCGTGATTCTGTTCTCGTATTGGCATCCTTGGTGATATTTAGCGCCCTCTGATTATCCAGCACATTTGATGGTGCTACATAGCCTTCACGGTTTGGTGCCTTCTTTTGATAATTACGTACAAAGAAAGATTAACAAGAAAGCAAGAGACGAAGAGAATAGCGCCATGAGGGAAGAGTCGTGGCGTTCTACACTAGCCATGAAATCTTTTAGGAGCGAATCTTCCATGCTGTAAGGTATAAATTACTGTATTAATGTTAGCTTGCCAAGCAAGACACTGAAGAAGAAGAGAATAAGCAATCTACAGTTACCGTGATCCATGTGTTAATCTGAAGAGGTCGAGCGGTTGTCTGCTTCCACTAGAAAATAAAGCGGAAAAGAATAATTTTCTTATATTGTTGTTTTTATAAATGGGTCAATTATATACTATTTAATAAACTATATTAATATCTATGACTAGTTACTGCAAGGCTGAATTTGGCTCGCTTTCCAACCTATATGAAGGAAATGATAACAATTACCATGATTTATGTAAGAAATATTATACAAATGTCTCAATTTATCAAGAATTAAAAAACATTACCCCATTTTTATAAGAAATTGCAAATAATTTAGTGTTTCTGTACCATGATGTTTACCATCTACAAATTGGAATATAAAAATTGCAAAATATAAAACTATACACGCTATGGATAGTTGTATTTAAGGATAATTTATATAGACAATTATACAACTAATCACGGAAAAGCGCCAAGTCATTACACCTATATAGACCTGTGAAGGGGATGGGATGGGGGGAAGGAATGGTGCCCAACCTCTTGGAAGGTCGGGGATTGAACGCCGACCTGCATGAAGCGAGACCGCCGCTCTACCGTCCAGCCCAAGTGGTTGGTCATATAGACAAATGAAAGTCTTATCGAAATTAAAACAACTCGGCACAACCACCATGGCTGTCATAAGAAGTGACCCATCGTTAAAAATGTATTAAATTCTTAATCAATATGAAATAATTACATAAAAATAAAAAGTAAGATTAGAATAGGTTTATTTGTTAAGTGTCGGCTCGTCATATGACTACTGTGAGGTTGAGCTCTATACTCTGCAAGATGCGTTAGCTTAAGGAATGTGCTGGACGAAGCACATATGGCCGAAAATTGACGTAGTTTGAAAAAGTAATTTTTTTAATAAACTTGACATTTTTTCCCAATACTCAGGGTCAATTAAGGGTCCTCTGGTAGTTTAGGAGGGCAGGAAAGTCCCCTAAAGTTTCAAAACATCATGAAAAACGTTAATTGAAAGTGCCCTCTCCTAACCTACCAGACAAAGCTAGAGGACTCAAACAGAAAACGGGACAGTACATCACTTTCGTCAAGAGATCTCATTTCCACGGGAGACATCTCCCGTCACGCAGGGTGCAGTCGCACCTCCACAGATCTCCAGTATCATCTATTGATACTGGTAATGGCTCAAAAGGGCCACCACTTACGGACTATTCATGCCTGTGCCACTTTTTGGGTGGCTTAATCTTTATCAATCAATCAATCTCATTTCAAACTACGTCAATTTTTGGCCATAGCGCATACGAGCGAAAAGCGACGTTATTATGAGAGGACGGGTTGGTGTGGTATGGGATGATGTGGTCCGTACTCCCTCCCGGGAGTGTCCATAAGGGTGGTGGTGATCACGACACTTCCACACTACAACTGCCGCTCACTACCTGCCTTCAATTAGCTGTTACGTTGTTTAAAGCTCGGAAGGATAAGGCCAGTAACAATCGAACTAATTTAATGAATTCACATATTTAAAATCCATCCAACCTATATTTGTTTTAAAAGGCGAGATACAGATTTTCTGTACACCATCTAGCATGTAAATTCATGTGTTAGAGCTTGTTTTCATGAGTCTAGGCTCAAATTAGGTGCTTAACCCCCGTTTTCGTTCATGATGTTATTTAATATCTAAAATAATGATAAGGATAATGTTTATTTAGGCAAAAGTACATACATACAAAATGAGTTACAAACAGAATGTTGGAGATCAAGACAGAGCTCGTATATACTGTGCCTAAAGCCACTAGTACGCACAGTGTTTCTGGCGTTTAGTGTTAAAATCACCAGTGAGAGAGCAGCTTCATGTGGTCAATGACTTCTTCCATACAAAGCTGAAACCCAAGATTATAATGTCATATGATGAACCAATAAATCAATATCTCATGATCTTACGCATGTGAAGTTATACCTGGCGCATGTACATGTGTTGGGCACACTCATACGAGATATACAGAGATGTATACCTAGCTTCTCGGTGTATATATACTTGAGAGTTTACTTTAGTCCTGGACACTATTCAGGACTGAAGTATACTTGCTGGTTGATCAGTAAACTATTGTGGTGGCCGTAATCTCTCTCCATAGGCTGATAATACCAGAGGAGCCGTCATGAGGCTTCGAACCCATGTGCTGGGTGTTCGCCCGGCACAAGGTCTAGACAACTTGGCCTCCACATGGTCAAAAGAATTTCTCAGATAAATCACATGCTTTCTCTATGTATCTCCGTAGGTTGATAGGCCTAACGCCCAACAGACAATAACTACTCATGTTCTTGAATGTGTATCTCATACCTGCACCTGTAACTTTATGAAGCGCATGTTACCTTAAGCGGCGCATACCCTTAAGCTCCAAGCATGCGGGTTGTGCCCGATGATTGTCCTCGTAAAGCAGGTCTCAGAGCCTCACATATTCGCACTTGACGCATGCCTTTACATTTCACATATTTAGCCCATATTGGCGCATGTCCCTGAGCGCACTCTCATAACTTCCCTCTCTACGCGTCCCGTATTCACCAACAGGAAACGTATGACTGTAGATATCGCGCACGCGTCAGAAATTCCCCCATATTCTGTTATATTAAACATGAAATGGGCCGCGTATTGTTGTGCGCATCACGCATTAACTGACGCATTGTATATCACGCATTCATCGATACCTTGTATATCACACATTCAATAACGCCTTGTATATCACGCATTCACTAACACATTGCGCATCACGTTTTCACTGACGTCTTGCACATGTGCGTATATAATACATATTCCACGGGTGGCCAAACCACAGCTCTCTGACCTTTAATATGAGGCTCGTGAAAATTTTTAGAGAATTCGAATATTGCATAAATTTCGACCCGAATCCAGAGCCAGGAACATGCGGCTATATAAAGAGTTCCAATACCTATGAAAGGGAGTTCTGTGTAAGTTCAGACCCGATATATCCTGAACTAAAGAAAACGAGTGTGAGGCTCATATAAATTTTCAGCATATAATATTGTGACTATCTGAATTCTGTCATGAAGGTTGAGAAGTCGAAGCCTCGTGCGATCCTTATAGACCAACACCTGACGGAGCTAATTCGTACAGCTCTGACGACATATCAGCCAGATTTTAAACGATTTACACCCAAGATGGAGACCAGCAAGACCAGTACTAGCGGTAAATAGCGTCTTTAATAGCCTGATATTTGTAGCGTTGTATTCTTGCCATAAAAATAAAATTTTAATAAGACTAATATTGTACGGTGGAAATCTGATTAAAGTATCAAATTTTTGTGTTTACTTTTTTTTTTTTACATATTTGCGTGTTTGTGATTACTGAAACTAATACAAATTAACATGTTAAAACTGCAGGAACGAATAAATATTACTGTATTGTATTTGATAGACATTTTTTTAAATTTATATTATTTTTGTAACAAAATGTGTAACAATAAAAACCTAGGTGTAAATTTCGTTCATGTCTTGCGGCGCTCAAACATGTGAACTTTATCATTTGTGGTTCTTACAGTGAGCAAGTTTGGCCGCCTCTTGAGTCATATTCCCTCATAACCAACGCGTATTTCTACAGCTTAAACACACACATGCGTTACGGCGCCTTACTCCTGACGCTTTGATAACACATTACTTGTACTTGGAGTGCGTCTACCCCCACGCACGCCACAACACCTTTGCAAAGTGCTTTCAGAAGGTGGGACCCCCACTGCTACAGTTACCAATCATCATAACGACTGTCCGGTATAATTACACAATAATTTAATTATTTGTATCAGCCATTTTAAGAGAAAGAAATCCTTGAAATTACCATTTTTTTCTACATAATATTTAAGGGCAACAATATTTTGTTGCTGAGAGATATTGATAAATGTCTGGCCCATGTTTACACTCGGGTCAGTGGCGGAGACGCCGTGGGCATGGTGGGGTGTGTTTACACTTGGTGCTGGCCAGTGTCTCTTTCTCCAGACAAGTGTGTGTACAATAGGCCAAGTGTATGCACCTTCGGACAAGTGTGTGTACCATAGGCCAAGTGTATGCACCTTCGGACAAGTGTGTGTACCATAGGCCAAGTGTGTGTACCATAGCCAAGTGCGTGCACCTACGGACAAGTGTGTGTACATTTGACCAATCGTATGTTCCCTCCGGCAAGTGCGTGTACCATTGGACAATTGTTGTTGTTCAGGGACGACAGTGAGCCGTGGAGCGGATGTACTCCGTGGACAAATGTCAGTACCTTTTACAAGTGTGGGTGGTGACCATTACAGGTGTGGTGGTGACCATTACAAGTGTGGGTGGTGACCATTACAGGTGTGGTGGTGACCATTACAAGTGTGGTGGTGACCATTACAAGTGTGGGTGGTGACCATTACAAGGGTGGGTGGTGACCATTACAAGTGTGGTGGTGACCATTACAAGTGTGGGTGGTGACCATTACAGGTGTGGTGGTGACCATTACAGGTGTGGTGGTGACCATTACAGGTGTGGTGGTGACCATTACAAGTGTGGTGGTGACCATTACAAATGTGGGTGGTGACCATTACAAGGGTGGGTGGTGACCATTACAAGTGTGGGTGGTGACCATTACAAGGGTGGGTGGTGACCATTACAAGTGTGGGTGGTGACCATTACAAGGGTGGGTGGTGACCATTACAAGGGTGGGTGGTGACCATTACAAGGGTGGGTGGTGACCATTACAAGGGTGGGTGGTGACCATTACAAGGGTGGTGGTGACCATTACAAGTGTGGGTGGTGAGCATTACAAGTGTGGAGGTGAGCATTACAAGTGTGGAGGTGACCATTACAAGTGTGGTGGTGACCATTACAAGTGTGGAGGTGAGCATTACAAGTGTGGAGGTGAGCATTACAAGTGTGGAGGTGACCATTACAAGTGTGGAGGTGACCATTACAAGTGTGGTGGTGACCATTACAAGTGTGGTGGTGACCATTACAAGTGTGGTGGTGACCATTACAAGTGTGGTGGTGACCATTACAAGTGTGGTGGTGACCATTACAAGGGTGGGTGGTGACCATTACAAGGGTGGGTGGTGACCATTACAAGGGTGGGTGGTGACCATTACAAGTGTGGTGGTGACCATTACAAGGGTGGGTGGTGACCATTACAAGTGTGGTGGTGACCATTACAAGGGTGGGTGGTGACCATTACAAGGGTGGGTGGTGACCATTACAAGGGTGGGTGGTGACCATTACAAGGGTGGGTGGTGACCATTACAAGTGTGGTGGTGACCATTACAAGTGTGGTGGTGACCATTACAAGTGTGGTGGTGACCATTACAAGTGTGGTGGTGACCATTACAAGTGTGGGTGGTGAGCATTACAAGTGTGGAGGTGAGCATTACAAGTGTGGAGGTGACCATTACAAGTGTGGTGGTGACCATTACAAGTGTGGAGGTGACCATTACAAGTGTGGTGGTGAGCATTACAAGTGTGGTGGTGAGCATTACAAGTGTGGTGGTGACTATTACAAGTGTGGTGGTGACCATTACAAGTGTGGTGGTGACCATTACAAGTGTGGGTGGTGACCATTACAAGTGTGGTGGTGACCATTACAAGTGTGGAGGTGACCATTACAAGTGTGGGTGGTGAGCATTACAAGTGTGGGTGGTGAGCATTACAAGTGTGGGTGGTGAGCATTACAAGTGTGGAGGTGACCATTACAAGTGTGGAGGTGACCATTACAAGTGTGGAGGTGACCATTACAAGTGTGGTGGTGACCATTACAAGTGTGGGTGGTGACCATTACAAGTGTGGTGGTGACCATTACAAGTGTCGATCTACGTAAAGGTAGCCACAAGTGGAGGTGGCGGAGCAGCCCTGGAGGACACCTGCACTAATCAGCACGTCAGGACAGGTGGGTGATACTGCTACTGTGTTCCCAGATCAGAGTGATCTCAAAATATCAAATTAATAATATAAATATTTTAGCAGTATGTGTCATCCAAATAAAACTGGTGCAAATCAATTCTTGACAATGTTAACTATGTAACCACGTAATGACCAGAGGTCCTCATTACCGCTGGTCACGCTTCGGTTCATTCTGAAATATGGGATTTTATACAAGTAAAAAACGTAAATTTGTTTATTTTATAAATAGATAAATAATACAAAAAGAGATCGCACACGAGCCCTGTGTACCACAAATTTCTTGGTGAATTACATTTTACTTTTAATTCTGGATTTCATCCAGGACAAAGGTAAACTTGCTGATTGGTCGGTAAACTATTGTGATCAGCCTATTCCAGCCGGGAGCCGCTCGGCCGAGCGGACAGCACGTTGGACTTGTGGTCCCGGGTTCGATCCCGGGCGCCGGGGAGAAACAATGGGCAGAGTTTCTTTCATCCTATGCCCCTGTTACCTAGCAGTAAAATAGGTACCTGGGTGTTAGTCAGCTGTCACGGGCTGCTTCCTGCGGGTGGAGGCCTGGTCGAGGACCGGATCGCGGGGACACTAAAGCCCCGAAATCATCTCAAGATAGCCTTAATAACCCTCAAAAAGGCTGACAGGCGCAGTGAGGCCAATACAAAACACAACAGACTCGTAGAATGAATCTTTTCATAACCCATTACAAAAAACGGGATTTTCTCGTATAAGTTAATGCTGTTCTATATAGTTTATATACATAGGCCATGGTAAGGTTAGGTGTTGTGGCAATGTTATTTGTATACATAAAGCCGGAAGTGAATGGAGCACGTCAACAGCTATTGCTTCCAGCGTTCTAAAGTGGACCAGAGAACCCAAATACTCTCGTTGGAGCCTAACATTCAGTATTTGACAAATACAATGTGAACGCGGCGGAACTTTTGTTTTGATGATAAACTGCCGTATTTTATTGCTGCTGGCGAGTCTGTGAGTAAGATGAGGCCAACCATCCTCAAGCTATGCTCGCCCAAGCGGTGGCTGACCCCAACCATCCTCAGGCTATGCTCGCCCAAGTGGTGGCCGACCCCAACCATCCTCAGGCTATGCTCGCCCAAGTGGTGGCCGACCCCAACCATCCTCAGGCTATGCTCGCCCAAGCGGTGGCTGACCCCAACCATCCTCAGGCAATGCTCGCCCAAGCGGTGGCTGACCCCAACCATCCTCAGGCAATGCTCGCCCAAGTGGTGGCCGACCCCAACCATCCTCAGGCTATGCTCGTCCAAGCGGTGCCCGACCCCAACCATCCTCAGGCTATGCTCGCCCAAGCGGTGCCCGACCCCAACCATCCTCAGGCAATGCTCGCCCAAGCGGTGGCCGACCCCAACCATCCTCAGGTTATGCTCGCCCAAGCAGTGACCGACCCCAACCATCCTCAGGCTATGCTCGTCCAAGCGGCGGCCGACCCTAACCATCCTCAGGCTATGCTCGCCCAAGCGGTGGCCGACCCCAACCATCCTCAGGCTATGCTCGTCCAAGCGGTGGCCGACCCCAACCATCCTCAGGCTATACTCGCCCAAGCAGTGACCGACCCCAACCATCCTCAGGCTATGCTCGTCCAAGCGGCGGCCGACCCTAACCATCCTCAGGCTATGCTCGCTCAAGCGGTGGCCGACCACAATCGCCTCATTCATCAACATAACATTCATCAACATTCATCTGGTTATTAAAAACCAGGTTTTCTCGTATATATATTAATATTACTATATATTGAATTCTTCTGTATAACTTGACACAGGTTAGTTGCTTATGTTCTGTTCCCAAATGATTGTGAAAGTGTGTGAAGCAAGTATAGAGGTACGTGAACACTTAACATTCATAAACAGGTGGTTTTGGGGCTGGATTAACAAGCCTGTGGTCTTTGTTGATGAGGACGGTCTGCGCACCTGTACACTGCTTCACGCCAGCCCGTCCTCACCAACACAAAGTGCTCGTTAATCCAGCCCCCAAACACAGTTTATTAATGAAAAACGCTGTACACATGACTCTCAAATGATGACATATGTAATTTCTGGAACAGTGTTGCAATGACCACAGCAACAACTTCATCTATCCTTCATTTGCTCTGTCACATCGTTCAGAATATTTACCCCATCATCTTCTCCTTGATAATGCCTGGTGTTTATTTTCCGGCAGGTAAGGTAAGAAGCGGACGCCACCGAGGACGTATTCAACCAGTCACAGAGGTGGTGAGTGTTACCTGTTCTCTTTATGTTCTTGCAACATTATCCCGTCGTGCAAAGATGTTCTTGTAACGTTTAAGTTGTGTGGCCTTGGGAGGGAGTTCTCACATGGTGCTTCTGGGACTGTTCATAATTTAAGAGGCTGCTTATTCTTATAACAATATTACAGTGACAAAGTTTACAATATGCCGAGTCTGAGCCATCAACAGCCTTTTTCACCCAACGAAAAGTCTCATCCCATTTACTATTGTACTTAAGGCCGCTACTTTATGACGGTTTCCATTTTTATGATATGGTTATGGGTAAATGTTTTTTAAGTTCACAAATTCACAGCATAGAACTAAGTACACACTGAACTGTCACAAGTCTAAATCTGAGTAATAATGGCAAGATTGTCAGTGAGTGACAGTGACGAGGCATCACTGTGTCCAGCCCGTCCACAGTGATGCCACTGACCAGCCACACGCCCACAGTGATGCCACTGACCAGCTACACGTCCACAGTGATGCCACTGACCAGCCACACGCCCACAGTGATGCCACTGACCAGCCACACGCCCACAGTGATGCCACTGACCAGCCACACGCCCACAGTGATGCCACTGACCAGCCACACGTCCACAGTGATGCCACTGACCAGCCACACGCCCACAGTGATGCCACTGACCAGCCACACGCCCACAGTGACGCCACTGACCAGCCACACGCCCACAGTGATGCCACTGACCAGCCACACGCCCACAGTGATGCCACTGACCAGCTACACGCCCACAGTGACGCCACTGACCAGCCACACGCCCACAGTGATGCCACTGACCAGCCACACGCCCACAGTGATGCCACTGACCAGCCACACGCCCACAGTGACGCCACTGACCAGCCACCCGCCCTCACGGTAAAGTCATGCTAATGACTAATGATAAATATCCAGGTGTTTAACCGCACTGGTTAAACACCTGGATATTGATCTAGATATTAGTGATGACTTGAAAGCATATTACGGTTCCAATAATAGTCCACCTGTAAATTGACAATTAAACCATCATACTAAAGAGAATATTCTCAAGTTATAACTTTATTGTATAATAAATCGTTGGTTTAAACTATAATCTATGCTTACCTCTTTTTTTTTTAAACGAACAGAAAAAATTCGTTGTCAATGCAATTCTAGGGGGATACTCATAGTTTTAAAATGTCATATTTCACACGTTTGAGCATTAGACACCTTATTAACGTAGGTAAATCTAACAAATCTTAACCCTTAACCTGATCTAAATATGGATAAGGAGTAAATAATAATACTAATGGTTTCTAAGTGATTACCTCCAGGGCACCACTTCTCCAAGGACAGGTGGCTGTGTCAGTTGTGTGTCAGTTGGTGAGACGTGAACCTGAATTAAACATGTGTGTTTGTATGTGTAACCTGTAAGAATTTGTTTGTGAATATGCTATATGACTTTAGTCACATATATTTTATGGTTTAAGCTAAAACTCAAATAGATATTCTAAAGCCATCCAAGTGAAAACACAAGACAAAAAACAAATATTTCAGGAATGGGGCTTTAAAAAAATTATGGCAACTTTGCTGATAAAATCCTGAGTGTCGCTAAGGTGACCAGGACAGATTTGCCGTTAGGATATAAAGTTTCCATATAACAATTTGTCGTAACAGGAGCCTTACGCATGTTTGTGTGGGATTGTGTTGTTACGTTCTTCTACTGACGCAGTCTCTCAGTGCGTCAGTGCCAGACTGACACAATCTCTCAGTGCGTCAGTGCCAGACTGACACAATCTCTCAGTGCGTCAGTGCCAGACTGACACAGTGAAAAGACAAACGTGGGTAATATCTTTGTGGAAGTATTTCGTGTGTAAATATTACTGTATGGAGTGAATGTTTAGGTTGTATATTTGATGGATATTCAATGTCTTTGACTGTATGTTGATTGGTATCAAGTAACATTGTTGGGCACACTCCAGTAGGGCTGCCAGGCCGTCAGCAAGGGTCCAGCGGCTTCTTGGCCAAGTGGCGGTTATAAGGAGAATATTTAGGTGGTTAAGCAGAGGCAGTATTGTAGTGAGGGTCGCATATTCTGTGAAGGGAAGCATATGAACTGCGTGTGTGGGGAATTGACCTGTGTGATTTATATTTATTAAATTTATAGGAATATATATAGTAATTTGTATTTTTCGATAGCTAACTATGATGTTTAAAGTGGACTGTATTTCTTAAAATGTCTCACAAATTGCTTCCTTACACATTTTGGGGGTTTATAGTTTGTATGTAGTCAACAATGTAACTTATTCGTTAGTTGACATTCACTACAGTATTAAACTAATGTTGTTAACTAAAATGGGGAGACCTTATCTGTATTGTTGTTATA
>WNGS01157621.1:61026-75095 GCA_020271785.1 Procambarus virginalis
TTAGAGAACTTCTATTGCTCAAATTTCTTTAACTTTCTCCAGGTCAGCAACTTCTCCAGACCTGAATGGGCACGTGTTAAGGCTGGGCGGCTGATGAGTAAGATTGGAGACGATTGGTAACATTGTTGATGAGTTATGGGAGATGAACAGATCAAGTTTCATTTGAACGAGTGATAGGGTTAAGTTTCTGAGTTAAAGAGGCTCTACCATGGAGGAAGATGGTGAAGTCCATGTACCAAACTCTTCAATCCCTTCACCCCAAGAACCCCATCAAGCAGGTACCCACCCTTCTCCCTTTCCTCAGTCTTGCTCCATCCCGTACGTCCCTTCCTTATAAATGACTATTCCCCCCTATCTTATCCCATTCCAGACAGGAGAGAAGCGCGGTGTTATCGCCCTGTGCGGAGAATTTTACTTCCGCGAGGACTGGGGGCTGGCGGCTGTGTAACCAAAAGAACAAATTGGGTTGGATATCTTCGGTCCCTTGGGAGCCTCGCCTCTCGCATCAAGGAGACTTTGCTGTCCTGGTCCTTATTACACACGATTTGTATGTATATTCACAGCTATACACACATAATTGGCCGTACAAATAAACTTGTCACTGTAAACGTAACCTATCAATATACTTTTGCTCATACAAGGTGGAGAATGAGGACTTGTAAGGTATTGTAGAGCATACCTTACTTTGTGATGATTTCATGGCTCATGTCCCTCACGGCCCGGTCCCCGACCAGGCCTCCTGGTTGCTGGGCTGGTCAACCAGGCTCTTGGAGTGGGTTTGTGGAGTTCTCTACTCGCCAAGTATCAAGCCCGGCCTGGGATTGGGCTTGAATTCTGGTAATTTGGTCTAACATGATGTTGCTCGGAGCAGGTGACAACCACTTTGGCTGGACGGTAGAGCGAAGGCCTTGCATTATGCAGGCCGCGGTCAATCCCCGAGCGTCCAAGTGGTTGAGCGCCATTCCTTCCTCCTCGTCCCATCCTACATCCTTAACCGACCAGTGAAACTAGATCTTTCGTGATGTCCACCACCTTGTATTTCTAACGTAGTGGTCGAGTGGAATAATCCCACAATGTTTGAGTTTTGGCCAACAAATATTTGACGAAGTGTTTTCCCTGTTTGGACCTCACGCTAACGTGCCTATCAAGACAAGTGTTCTCAGCTGCTACGCTTGTGTTGATACTCCCGCCTTACAACTCTTGCTAGGTATATATGACCAAAGAGAACGTTATTGCCACGACATACTCTTGAGATGATTTCGGCCCTTAGCGTCCGCGAGGCCCGGTCCTCGACCAGGCCTCCTTTTGTACATATCCCCAGGAAGCAGCCCGTAGCAGCTGTCTACTCCTAGATCTATTTACTGCTAGGTGAACAGGGCAACAGGGTTAAAGAAACTACCCATTTGTTTCCGCCTCCACCAGGGATCGAACCCGGAACCTCAGGATTACGAATCCGAAGCGCTGTCCACTCAGCTGTCAGGCCCCGTTAATATTGAATTTAAAAGGTTTATACTGCGGTATGTTCTTCATTAATTCTTGTAACACACCGCAGAATATGGTGTTTGTAGCTTACACACACACCAAACACTGTGTGTGTGTATTTAGAGCAAGATGGGTCTGAGGATTTGGATGACGAATGATATAGAAATAAATGATGGTTGTTGGGGGTTGAATTGTGGGCGGGGCGGGTGGGAGCGACGGCGCCAGACGGCCTGTGTGGAGGGGACCTCGAAGTGAATGACGCTCTTGTTCTTCGACTTTGTATCTGGTGTGCTTCACCGCCCTCAGATGCTCTCACTCCAGAGGCCCCGGACGTCTCTCAACATGCGGGGCCTCCTGAACCTGTTCTTACCGTCCAAATTGCGGAACATCCAGTGTGTCAACCACTGGGGGAAAATCCAATGTTTTTAGACGAAACAGTGTGGGAACTGCGATGGCAGAGTTGCCTGGGGTTCGTACGCTTCTGTTGGACATAAAAACCTCGTCAGATATGACCTGTCTAATCGCAAGAACAGGCTGCTGTGATGGGCCTGAATGGTGCTCACTGGAGCGTTAGTTTCATTTATTATCGCCCCCATACCCCCTCTCTTTTGGGGGGAGGTGTAAGCATATGGTGTTTGTAGCAACTGAACTCGGTATTCTAAGCCACTTCATTTTAACAAATTCACCACAAATGTGTTTTAGTTGATCCTATCTTCAGAGCCGTCTAGTGAGCTGCTGTAGGAGGGTTGGTTACACAGATTACACCCCCTGAACCCGACGGAACCGCGGGGTTAGGAGACCTGAACCAGATAAAGCCACGGGGATAGTGGATCTTCTGAGCTAGAGGAGAGAATAGTCTAGCAAAATGAGCAAACACTTGGCATTATAACCAGTTACCCATTTTAGTAAAATTCGTATCCAAATTCCCATTGCAACTTAAAACATGAGAATAGACTAGCCAAGGTTGTTCCCAGGATTAGCACCGCTAATACGTTATTAATATTTCTAGGTTTGGATCATATGTACTTCACGTATCTACTCGTGCCTATTCCGGGACAAGTTATTTTACCTAAGAGGCTGTAGAGGGCAGTAGCTATGTGGTCCTGCGAGCCGCGCCAAGCAAGAGTCTGTTGGAAATAAGTTATCACAAGTGGAGGCGAACACTGGCCGGGGAGTAGTAGAACCAATCCCAGTCTCTAGCATACATATTCCTGGACCACACTGTGAGAGGAGGACAGGAACGTCCTGCTCTGCACCCCAGTTGCTGGACCACTATGACATGGCCTTAGCTGTCATGAAGACAGCAAACACTGATGCGAAATCGGTTATATTACAAAAGCCCTCGACAAGTGTGACCAGGGTGTTATTGCGCACAAAATACGCTCAAACTGAATTATTGGAACCATAGAAGCCTAAGATCCAGCTTCCTATTAAGAAAATTAGAGTGCAATACTCAAAAAGGTGAAATCCGATCATATGGACCTCGGGGTGCACTAACATTCACGGTAAATCGTACATAGAAAGGACGCAACCTATAATATTGTATCATAATATCCAGTGTCGTCTGCAAAGAATGAGACAGAACAGAGGACACAAAACCTCTAATCTTGAGGTAAATCAGGTCTTTGAATGAGCACACAGAAAATACTATGTTTATTGAAAATATTCCCCAGCTCATGAACTCTGATTGGGCCTCTAGTGAAGCCTCAGGACCCCTAGAGGATTCAGTTGATCAAAAGCAATGCAACCAGGGGTCATGTCGTGGTTTAGCGCATGTGTTTGAGATTTATATAATATAATTAATATATAATATATAGTAGATTTATATATTTATATAACATAATGTATTTTTATCAAATTATATATATCGGTACCAAAAAAAGCTCTTTTGTAAAGAAACGTTGCAACTGCATCGTATTCACCACGAGCCGTAGTAGTCTCAGGAGCTAACACTCAACCCTACAAGCACATTTAGGCGAGCACAATGATCCTACAAAATAATGTCAAAGGCCCCAGTTTTTTGCGGGAACAACAAAGGGAGCCTAGCATCGACCTGAAGCTTCAACAAAGGTCTTCGCTCCAGTAATGTCATGTTTGTCTCTTCTTCCACAATCCAGTTCACGTGAACTGCTCAGGTACTGGCCTGCCTTGAACGGAGGTAGATACATTAAAAAAAAGGGTCAGCAATGGAGGTTCAATAAAAGTGTTTAAAAGTGCAAAGAGCGTCTCGGACTCAAAACATCCAAGTGCCCCAAGATAAAATGCGCGTGTTTCATGTTTTCACCATTCACCTAATGTGCTTGCGGGGGGGTTGAGCTCTGCTCTGTCGGCCCGCCTCTCAAACATAGTAGTTACAGTTGATTGACAGTTTTCTCACACACACACACACACACACAGCTGTCCACACACACACAAGCAGCTCTGTCTGTAACTCCCAGGTACCTAGTTACTGCTAGGTAACAAATGGGCAAAGTTTCTTTCACCCCCTGATGCCCCTGTTTCTGCTTGGTCCGGGAATCGAACCAGGGCCACAGAACGGGTGGTGTGTGTTTTTCATGTGAGTGCGTGTGTTTCGTTTTTTCCTCACGCCGAGTTCTTTCCCTGTTGTACAAAACATGAGCTAGTATGCTCAAACGTTACCCCCCTCTCGCATATCCATATAGATCGCCAATTGGCCGTATGGCGCTCATTCAAACTAATGTACACATGTGACTGCCCACACACGCACTCTCACAATTCCTGGGTCACCCACCCTTGAAATACCATACCAGTTTGGCATTTCAAGATCCCACATATGATATTTTCCCTTGTAACGTGCCTATTCACCCCCCTCGTTGGACTTGGCCTCCTTCTTAGTGTACTTATATATACTATATATATAACGTTGGGGAGGTGAGCATACTATCCAACCACTGGACTGTCCTGTACCTTCCTCACATATACAGGACCTGTTCCTAAGTAAAGACGGGTAATATGGCCTTAAGAAACAAAAATTGCCGGAACAACCGTGGACATCTTAGAGAAAAACTAGATCGTTTTCTTGAAGGAGTGCCGGACCAACCGGCTGTGGTGGTATGTTGGCCTGCTGGCCGCTGCAAGCAACAGCCTGGTGGACCAAGCTCTCACAAGTCAAGCCTGCCTCGGGCTGGGCTTGGGGAGTACAACAACTCCATCAACAGGTATCAAGCAGGTTGTGGAGTTTTTGGTCACTGGAATTTCATGTTTTAAGGAAAGCCTTCAAGAATCATTGTATGTACAAAGCAGTTGCACTTCCCTTGCAAGGGACGCGAGACTGTCCCTCCCTTTGAATTTCAAGTAACGGTTTGCCCGTCTGGAATACGTAAAGGAATCTCTTGTACATATGCCTCGTGGCACTCCACTCCTTAAAACTACTTCCATGGGTTAACCGACCAGCTAGCTAGCCAGGTCAGAAACTCCCACAAGTTAAACTGTACAGATATCCGGTTGTATTAACTTTCCATTAGAAGGTGAACATTTTTTGGTAGTGTGTGGTCTGGTCAAGGGACGACGACGTTTCGGTCCGTCCTGGACCATTCTCAAGTCGATTGTCGGAAATCGACCACTCAATCGACTTGAGAATGGTCCGGGACGGACTGAAACGTCGTCGTCCTTCACTAGGTGTGGTCTGGTCAACATACTTCAGCCACGTTATTGTGACTCATCTCATTTTTATCCGTTGCAGGCGATGAGAAAGGAAAGTAGCAGATAGTTTTTGTTGTAATGTTTGTGCTGGTTCAGCTGTCTCGCCATGTCTCAGACAAAGGCAAATACTGTCTTCTCACACACACACAAATACTATGCTATTTGTAGTTGTAGATAATTTGAAACAGAAAGGGAATTGCAGTTACCCTCGTCCCAGAAATTATTAATATAACAAGTCAACCAGAATTTTGGTACAAAACCACATTTTGCCTTCCTATTTCCCCTAGACCATCCAGGAGCGATGTTGGTGCTCGTCCCTGGTCGTTTTTCGTGGCTATTCCTTTTTCTCCCCCCCCCCCCCAGCTGTTGCTGGGGCTCCTAATTCTTCTGCTCTCTTGTTCTGGTGAACTTGGAGGTCTATATTCGTACTGCTTTTGCTGCGAGGACCTCCGTTGTTGCCGTCCTTTTTGACCTGGAAAAGGCTTACCCACCACTTGGCGATATCATATTCTATCCCAGCTTCATTCTTTTGGCCTTCGTGGTCATCTCCCTCTCTTTCTCCGCAGCTTCCTCTCTCGTCGTTCCTTTCGGGTGCGCCTTAGTACCGCTCGCTCTGCCTCTTTTCAGCAATACGAAGGTGTGCCCCTGGGTAGTGTTCTGAGCACTATCTTTTTCTGGTTGCCCTCAGTGGTCTTCTTTCCTCTCTTCCTTCAGGTGTGTTCTCCACAGGGGATGATTCGCCTCTCCTTCAGCGCCGGCTTCAAGTTGCGATTGATGCCGTGTCGTCCTGGGCCACCGATCATGGCTTCAAGTTCTCTACTTCTAAGACTTGTGCCATGTCTTTTACTAGGAAACGGGTCGTTCTTCGTCTCTGTCACTTTATGGTCATCCCCTCGAGTACAAAGATTCTGCGAAGCTTTTGAGGTTATTCCTTGACACTCGTTTGTCTTGGTCTACCCATATCTCTTACCTCCATGTTGAGTGCTCTAAGGCCCTTACCCTCCTTCGAGTACTGTCCTATACTTCTAGGGGAGCGGATAGGCGCGCACTCCTAGCTTTGCATTCCTCTCTCGTCCTGTCTAAGCTCGATTATGGTTGCCCTGCTTACTCGTCTGCTTCTCCTTCTGCTCTTCGCCGTCTTGATGCTTTGCACCATACTGAGCTGCGCCTCAGTTCTGGTGCCTTTCGTTCGACTCCCGTCCTTTGCTTGTATGTTGACACTGGCTTCCTGTCTCTCCAGGACCGCTGTGATCACTACTGTCTTCGCTATCTTGCGCGGTCCTTACAACATCCTTCCTCTCGCCTCTGTCGTGCTTTAACTTTTGCCCCTCCTGCGGTTCCCGTTCCTCTTCACCACCACCTTCTTTCTGTCCGGTTATCTCGCTTACAGGATTCTCTTTCCGTTCGTGTTTCTAATGTTTCTCCTCGTGTTGTTCCTTCTTTGCCCCCGTGGAGAGTTGCCCTTCCGCAGATTTGTACATCCTTGACCCACGTCACTAAAGCTTTTACCCCTCCTACGGTTCTAAAACGCCTTTTCCTTGAGCACTTTTCTTCTCACTCTCGCTCCGTTTCTGTCTTCACCGATGGGTCTAAGTCTGCGGACGGTGTTGGCTACTCTGTTGTTTTTCCTGATCGCACTTATGTGTCGCTTACCTCCAGAGACTAGCATCTTTACAGCGGAGCTTTATGCTATTCTCTATGCTCTTCGTCTCCTGCTTTCTTGTTGTCAGTCTTCCTTTGTGGTTGTTGTTGTTGACTCTCGTAGTGCCCTCATGGTTCTCGGGTCCTTTAATCCGGTTCATCCCATAGTTGTCGAGATCCAGCATTGGCTGTTTCTTGTTCACAGTAAGTTTAAGTCAGTTGAGTTTTGTTGGGTTCCCAGCCATATTGGCGTGTCTTTAAATGAGCGTGCGGATGCTGCCGCCAAGGAAGCTGTCCGCTCTTGTCCCATCTCTCGTAAAGGTATTCCATATTCCGACTTTTACCCGGTTATCCATTCCTCCATCCTTACCCGTTGGCAGGCTTCTTGGTCATCTGTTACTGGTAACAAACTACGTACTCTTAAATGTTGTTTTCCTCGTGGCCGCCCTCCTACCACCGTAACCGGCGATGGGAAACAGCTCTGGCGAGGTTGCATATTGGCCATACTCGCTTAACCCATGGTCACTTGATGGAGCCGCTGCCCTACTCCTTATTGTCCTAATTGCATTGTCCCTCTTACGGTCTTGCATATCCTTCTTGAATGTCCTGACTTCCAGGACGAGCGTGTGTCTTGCTTTCCGACCGCCCCTCGCGGTCGCCTGTCTCTCAATAGAATTCTTGGTGACTCGGATACTTTTGATATCGTTCGCCTTATGCGTTTTTGTTCTCGTATTGGCATCCTTGGTGATATTTAGCGCCCTCTCATTATTCCGCACATTTGATGGTGCTACATAGCCTTCCCGGTTTGGTGCCTTCTTTTGATAATTACTTACTTTCCTATCCTTGTTACTTTTTTCTTTTTGCGCCCTCCTCTCTCCTTCCCTAGGTGGCGGTTTGCCAAGGCCGACTGGCGCCTCTTTACTCTCCGTGCTACTATTTCCGACCTCTCTGTTCTGCCTCTCCCTCACGCCCTCCTCCTTTTTCATGACACTCTTTGACACTGCCCTCCGCTCTATTCCTCGCTCTTCCTCTCGGGGAACGCGGAAGTGCGTTCCCTGGTGGAATATGGACTGTGCTCAGGCTGTCCGCTGTAAGCGTGCAGCCTGGAAGAGACATCGCTGCCGGCAGACGGTTGAGTCTTTTCTTTTGTTTCGGAAGGCGAGTGCGGTGGCCCGTAGGACCATCCGTGCGGCTAAACGTGTTTGCTGGGCGTCTTATGTCTCCACCGTTACGTCCGAAACTCCTCATCCACTGGTCTGGAAGCGTATCTGCAAGATTGCGGGTAAGTTCGTTCCCGATGTCTCACTGGTCCATTTCTCCTCTGTTAGTTCTGGTTCTCATCTCCCCCAATTCTTCCTTCTTCGTAAGCCTTTTCTTGAATCTCATCCTTTAAATTTCTGTACTTATCTTCACCTTCCCTATAATGATCCCTTCTCTCTCTCTGAGCTTCTGTCTGCCCTAGCCCTTTGCGGTTCTATGGCAGTGGGCTCCGATGGCATTCATTATGAAGTGCTTCGCCATCTCCCTCCGTGCACGTCTCAGTATTTACCGAGTCTGTACAATCGCGTCTGGGAGTCGTTGTCAGTCCCTGAAGACTGGCTCGATGCTGTTGTCCTCCCTGTTCAAAAGCAGGGTCTCTCGGGTCATCCCCCAAGGAATTCCGCCCTATTGCCCTCACGAGTTGTCTGCAAGCTCTTTGAATGTATGGTTAACGTTCGTTTGATGTGGTTCTTAGAACACTATCACCACCTCTCCACTTCTCAATTTGATTTTCGCAAGTGCCGCAGCACAACGGATGTCCTGGTGAACTTGGAGGTCTATATTCGAACTGTTATTGCTGTGAGGACATCCGTTGTTGCTATCCTTTTTGACCTGGAAAAGGCTTACGACACTGAATGGCAGTACCATATTCTGTCTCAACTATGTTCGTTTGGCCTTCGTGGGAACCTCCCTCTCTTCCTCCAGAGCTTCCTCTCTCGTCGTTCCTTTCGTTTGCGGCTTGGCGCTGCTCTCTCTCTGCCCCTTTTCGGCAGTATGAGGGTGTACCCCAGGGTAGTGTTCTGAGCACTACTCTTTTCTAGTTGCCCTTAACGGTCTTCTTTCCCCTCTAACTTCTGGCGTCTTCTTTGCTCTCTATGTTGTTGATCTTACCCCTTGCTGTCAGGGTGATGATTCACCTCTCCTTCAACGGCTGCTTCAACTTGCGATTGATGCCGTGTCGTCTTGGGCCACCGATCATGGCTTCAAGTTCCCTGCTTCTAAGACTTGTGCTATGACTTTTACTCGGAAGCATGTCGTTCTTCGTCCCTCTTTGTCGTTTTATGGTCATCCCATTGTGTACAGGGATTCCACAAAGCTTTTGGCGTTGGTCTTTGACACTCGTTTGTCTTGGTCAGCCCATATCTCTTACTTCCGAGTTGAATGCTCTAAGGCTTAACCTACTTAAGGTTTTGTCCCATACTTCTTGGGAAAGATAGGCGCACGCTCCTCTATTTGCACTCCTCTCTCGTCCTGTCTAAACTCGATTATGGTTGCCCTGCATACTCTTCTGCTTTTCCTTCTACTCTTCGCCGTCTTGATGCTTTGCACCATACTGGGTTGCGTATCAGCTCTGGTGCCTTTCGTTCGACTCCCGCCCTTAGTTTGTATGTTGACACTGGCTTTCTCTCTCTTCAGGACCGCCGTGATCACTACTGTCTTCGCTATCTTGTGCGGTCCTTACAACATCCTTCCTCTCGCGTCTGTCGTGCTTTGACTTTTACTACTCCTGTTGCGCCTGTTCCTCTTCCTCGTCTCCCACTTTCTGTCCGATTATCTGGCTTACAGGATTCTCTTTCTGTTCACATTTCTAATGTTTCTCCTCATATTGTTCCTTCCTTGCCTCCGTGGAGAGTCCCCCTTCCCAAGTTTTGTACGTCCTTGACTTGTATTACTAAAGCCTTTACCCCTCCTACAGTTCTGAAAAGCCTCTTCCTTGAGCACTTTTCTTCGCACTCCCACTCTATTTCCATCATCAACAATGGGTCTAAGTCTGCAGACGGTGTGGGCTACTCTGTTGTTTTTCCTGACCGTACTTATGTGTCGCCTCCCTTCGGAGGCTAGCATCTTTACGGCAGAACTTTATGCTATTCTCTATCCTCTCCGTCTCTTGCTTTCTCATTCTCATTCCTCCTTTGTGGTGGTAGTTGACTCTCGTAGTGCCCTCATGGCTCTAGGGTCCTTTAATCCTGTCCATCCGGTGGTCATCAATATTCAACATTGGCTGTTTCTTATTTCTAGTAAACTTAAATCAGTAGAGTTTTGCTGGGTTCCCGGCCATATTGGCGTTTCTTTCAATGAGCGTGTAGATGCTGCCGCTAAGGAAGCCATCCGTTCTTGTCCCATCTCCCATAAAGGTATTCCTTATTCTGACTTTTATCCTGTTATTCATTCCTCCATCCTTGCCCGTTGGCAGGGTTGTTGGTCCTCTGTGGTTAGTAACAAGCTGCGTACTCTCAAACGTAGTGTGTCCCCGTGGCCTTCCTCCTACCACCGTAACCGGCGGTGGGAAACTTCTTTGGCACGGCTGCGGGTTGGCCATACTCACTTAATCCATGGTCACTTAATGAAGTGCCGCCCTGCTCCTTATTGTCCGAATTGCGTTGTCCCTCTTACAGTTGTGCATATCCTTGTTGAATGTCCTGACTGTCAGGACGAGCGTGTGTCTTGCTTTCCGACCGTCCCTCGCGGTCACTTGTCCCTCGATAGAATTTTTGGTGAATCGGATACTTTTGATATCGTTCGCCTTATGCGTTTTTGTTCTCGTTTTGGCATTCTTAGTGATATTTAGCGCCCTCTGACTATTTCGCACTTTGATGGTGCTACATAGCCTTCCTGGTTTGGTTCCTTCTTTTGATAATTACCTTACATTACCATAAAAGATTCTGAAGAGGGGTTGGCTCTCACAAACGCTCAGTAGTTATGTTTCAAAATTAACTATTGCCTGTTGCTAAAAGTGGTCTTGATTTCTTTTTCTTTTTTTTTCTTCCCATTCCACTAGGGCATGTGCAAACGGTTATCGAATGCCAGCCGTTCGTAGCAGATATTTTTTGTGCCAAAGTAAATTTGTAGGTTAAAACATACAACCCTAGTCGGTTCAACCTTGACGCCTCGTGGCAGTACTGAAACTCGACAACCACTGGCTTGACCAGATTAAAGGACCAGAGCCATGAGGGCAATCAACAACTACAAAGACCCCCCCCCCTCCCTGTCCAGCTCGTTGTCGCCGTGAGGGGCTTGGTGGGCGGCTGCCGGAGTGTGATGCTCCTTGGGGCAGTCCCCCTGTCCTTTGTGTCCTTGTGCTCCTGCTGCTGCTGTCACAAATTTTGCTGGATGCCTTTAATTTTACTTTTGTTTCGTTTTTCTCTCCCCCTCTTCGCCTTTCTCGATGTAATTTCCTGCTGACCTTGTGCCTGTTTTGATCATTCTTTTGGCCTTTTGTTTTGACGCCCAGGTGTTTGAGGAAGCATACTCTTGCACCCGTAGAACTGTAGTACCCAACGTCGCGAGCGAAGGGAACCTTTTATTGTCAATACCCCTTCAGTCACTAAACCCGATCTCGAGGGACTGACGGTTCTTAGATGGCATTTGTGGGGCGTATACTCTAGACGCACCCCTGGAAGGCCCCGGCATGATCGGCGATAGCTTCTTGTTGGGTTTCCTGCCTCTAACTGTGGCTCCATGGTGGGTGTGTGGGGGAACATTCGTGAATGAAAGCGTTTTTCGTGTCTGTTTATGAATGTTCTCCCCCCCTCCCCATCCGGCCCGTTGGCGCCGTGATTGGGCTTGGTCGACAGCTGCCAGAGTGTGATGCTCCGTGGGACAGTCCTGTCCTTTTGTGGCCTTACACTCCTGCTGCTGTCTTCTCTAATTGTGCCGGATCGCTTTTCCTTATGTTTCGTTTTTCTCCCCCCTTCTTCTCCTATCTGCTTGTCGTTTCCTGCCGACCTTTTGCTTGTTTTGGTTATTCCTTTGGACTTCTTCTATTTTGACCCCTGGGTGCTTGAGGAGGCATACTCTTGCACCCGTAGAACTGTGTAGTACCCACCGTCGAGAGTGAGGGGAACCTTTTATTGTCAATCCCCATTTCGTCGCTGAACCCGATCTCGACAGACTGACGGTTCTTAAGGTGGCGTTTGTGGGGCGTATACTCATGACGCACCCCTAGGAGGCCCCAGCATGATCGGCGATAGCTTCCTGTTGGGTGTCCTGCCTCTAATTGTGGCTCCATGGTGGGTATGGGGGCACATTCGTGGATGAATTTGTCTCTCTTCGTCTGTATGTCGATGAATGTTTCTGTTGTACCCTCTCAGGCTCGTGGGGTGGGCGACCAAGCCCCCGAGTCGGCTTATATTGGAAGACCAGGCTCTGTAGCCCCCGCTGCGTTGGGCCCCGACCTTGCTCCTCCTTTGACCATCCTGACTTCTTCACCCAGCTCCCCTCCCTCCTCTGTGGTTGGGTCGAGCCTCAAGCCCCAAGTGGTGACCACTTCGTAACCTGGTGCGGCTAAGTCTCTTGTTGTGACTACTGCGCCTTTTAACCCTGCTCTCTCTGGGGGGTCTCAACGCCGTCCGCGCCACAGCCGTACTCGCTTGATTCCTTCCTGTACTGATGCGTATCAGGCCTTGTTTGGTCCCGCTTCATGGGCCAAATACTTTGATCTCCTCTCTCTTGATTCTGCACCTCCTGATGATTTCTCCCTCCATCGGCATCTTGTTGATTCCGTGGATGCCTCTGTTACCTTCAACCCCACTCGTCTCGGTACACGTGTCATTGCTGCTCCTTCTCAGGATGCAGCTTCCCGCTTGGCTGCCTTATCCTGCTTTGGCGAGATCCCTGTTCGGATCTCTAAGAACGTTCGGTTGAATGCCAGTGTTAGCACTATTCTCCTCCCGCCCCATGTTGCGACTGGTGTTCGGAATCTGCAGGACTGCCACGATGATATTCGGCATATCCTTGATGCCCAAGGCCATTCTGTCCTCCAGGTAGACACGTTTACTCGTCCCCCTCGTGGTCGTCGCCGTCAACCCCTTCGGGTTGTGAAGATTACCTTTGATGGTAAGACCCTTCCACCCTCTGTCATTCTTGCTGGTGCCAGGTGCTCTGTCCAGGAGTACATTCCTTCTCCTAGGCTTTGTAACAAGTGCTGGAGGTTTGGGCATGGTGCCCTTCGCTGCTCTGGGACTGTCTCCCTGTCTTTTGTGGGGGCGAAGGTCACTCTAAGTCGGAGTGCACTACTCCCCAGGCTCGCTGCCTCAACTGCGGTGAGGCCCACCCTACCTTCTCCCGTGCCTGTATCCATTACAAGCTTGAGGGAGCCGTCCTCAACTTGAAGCACTGGGAGCGTTTATCTTTTCCTGAGGTTTGCCGCCTCCCACCTTATGCTAACGTCTCTTATGCTCGCGTGTTGCGCTCTTCCTCTCTTCGTCCTTCCCACCTTCCTCAGACCCACAACCGTTTCCGGGCCTTGGACCCTGATACGCCCACTGCCCCCTCCTCTGTTCCTTTGAGTTCTGTCCTGAATGGTCTCCCTCCTGGTCCTCTGTCTGGGGTTCCCCTTCTTTCTGCCCGGTCTGTCATGTCTCCTGTGTCTTCTTCCTCGTCTCCCTGCGATCCTCCTTTCCCTCCATCTATTGACTTTCCCCGCCGCCTGTCAGTGTGGGCTGATGTCCATCGCTCTTCTACCAGCCGTCGTGTGTGCTCTCGTTCAGCTTCTCCTGTTGAGACACTGGAATCCGTTGCCCAGTACGTAGTTGCTGGGACACCGGTCTCTCTAAGTCAGAAGCGTAAGCCTGGCTCCTCTCCTTCCTCCTCCCCGGCGGGTAAGAAGGCTTCGCTTTCTTCCTCGGCCCCTACTTCTGACTCTATCGCCCCTTCCCCTCCCATTTCGGTAGTTGCACCCCCTGTTCCTGCTATGGAGGTTTCTTTGGACCCCACTTCCCTCTCGGTTGCTGCCCTTGCTGAGGTGCGCTCCCCTCTTTCTACTCCCCTCTTCCTGCTGCTGTCCTTGACTACTCCTCTCGGTTGCCTCCTACTCTTTCTCCTCCGGACCCCGCCTGTCCACCTCTGGTCTGTTCTCCCGCTTCCTTCCATCCGTCTTTGCTCAGTTTACCCATATCCCCTAACCCTGACTTTGCTGACCCTGATCCCGACCCTGATCTTCTTTAACGTGCTGTGTTGCTCTTTCGCATTTGTTTCTTCCTTGTTCTGTTGTTGTCCTTTCTCTTCTCATCGATGTCTATTCT